>JAVVNS010000033.1:0-125000 GCA_036320875.1 Cotoneaster glaucophyllus
AACTGGACACCTTACTAGAAGCAGGTTTCGTAGTCGGTTGTTGTGGGATTTGCGGAGGTGGTTGCGAAAGGAGGAGGCATTGGATGAGATACCTCCATGACGTGCACACTCCGGTGCATGTGAGTAGGGTTTTGACCAACAACCTCAGCAGGATGTCGAGCATGACTTCTTCCGGTAGCATTTCTTCCACCGAAGACAACTTTTGTCTCCTTTCTTTTTTTTTTTTTTTTTTTTCTTTACCTCACATTAAAATTTAATATTAAATCACTCATTTGCTCCACTATGCAATGACAATTTTGACCTTATCATATTTAAAATAAAAATAAAAATTTCTAAATACACCCCAAATTACTTTTAGCGTATTATTTATCTTCTCAACTATCAAAACCCTCCCACCCTCCATTGTTGAACAAAACCCTAACCAATGAAACTACAAACATGTTGATTGAGAAAAATTGCTTTTGACAAAATGGAACACGAAATCGATGTCTCGGAAGCTTCACATGAGGTAAGACTTCATATTTTTCATTGTTTTAGTGATTTCGACGACATCGATATTTATTTAATCATGCGTTTGGTGCGTTATTTAAACTTCTATATTCATATTCATTTTTAGGGATCACAAGGATCCCAGCAACTATTCATCAGTTTCTTTGCTGCTAGGGTTTTGTTGATTTTTGGGCTTTGTTTTTCTCTGAGAAACTCTATAATCTGATTACTGGCATGAAATTAGTAATAGACTGAATACGAGGTCTCCTAATAGACTATTTGAGGTTACTATAGCCCTAGCATCTTAAATCTTTGGTACTATCTTAAAGCAAAAAAGAAACTGCTAGTAAAGACAAAAGGATGACATACAGGCATCATTAAAGTTGAGCATACTCTTACGATTCTCTCGACCCAGGCTTGACTTCTCCCCCCAAAGCAGAATTACAAATTTCATGACAACCTTGGACGAGAATGCTTCTGCAATCCGATTGAGAAATTCGGGACTGTCCACAGCAAGTGCGACACTGTAGTAGTGATGAAACTTAAAATTATTTTATGGAGTCATCAAGGCAAAAAAAGAAGGAAACATGTGTTAAAAATGCTTAAGATTATTTGAAAGAACAAATTTGCTTAAAGTATGAGACTAACAGAGCATATACTTATAGTCGATAAGGATTGTAAAAGAATTTTGGATTTTGTTTAGGTGATGTCCTTCATTGTTAGTTTTGGTGTGTTTATTTGATTAATTCTTGATAACTTTTTTGGTAATCCGATGAAACATACGTGTGGTTACGTGTGTATTTTTGGGTGAAAGATGCAAAAAGTGAGCATTGATATTTGATACACCAATAGTAGGGTTTTTAATACACAAGTGGTGATTATTTAGTTTCTATGTGTACATTCAAATGCATGGGAGAATATGTCTTTAATTGAAGCTGTACGATTGTTATACGAAATATTTATTCCGAAAGTAAACCATATATGAGAAACTTAGAGTTTCTGTTCATTTTCAATTTTGTTTTTTTTTTTTTTTGGGTGTGATAGTTCTTTATTATGCATTCTTTATTGTGGATAATGAATAATTATGTTTTTGATGTTATAGTTATTGATTTATTTATTGATTGTACTAATGAACAGGGCGGAAAGTGCACATTCAAAGCTAAAACGGATGATTAGCTCTAGCCAGCTTAGCTTTGATATATTCTGGAATTATTAGAGTTGCAACACTGAACTAAAGGCCTCATTTGAGAAGAGTCGATATTTTGTCTACCATGGTTTGAAGCATGAAGAGTTGAAAGAGTTAAGTGGTTTTGTATCCATCGAAGCGTTAAACACAATTGTGTGTGAAGCAAAAAGGTAAATTCAGGATTTGTTGTTTCTTTATGGTGTATAGTTACACATATAATATTTTTTTTTTTTTTTAATATTTTGAACATAATTGACTCAGTTGGTGATGATGTTGTATCATGTGGTTGTACTCTTCGATGTACACACCAACTCCCTTGTGCTCATGAAATTGCAAAGTATAGGAGTAGTAGTCAACCAATTCAAATTGACTGTATACATCCTCGTTGGAGAAGGTTGGACATGATTATTGAACCTCCGACTATTAATCCCCCAATTCTTCCAATAAGAGCACTCACTGAACGGTTTGTCAATTGGTTTGAGGGTCAAACTAATGAATCTAGACGACAACTATGCATTAAAATAGAGGAGTTGATGAACCCAAGTTCCACGACACTTACAGAACCAATTAAAAAAAATAAAACCAGAGGATGTCCACGTAAAGATGACACTTCTTCTTGTTGTTTGCCATTGGCCTTTGAGATTTCAAAAGCTCTTTTAGGTCATGATAGCCAGCCAAAACCCTCTAAAAAGAAACCAAGGGGAAGACCACGCAAATTGAAGGTATGCACTTAACTTTATAGTTGTGATGTTTGATATACTAATTGTAACTTCACTGAGTAACCCTTGATTACCATACAGACTGATAGCTCAATTTTACACAATCTGGCCGCCCCTATGAATCAATATACGGAACAGTTCCCTGAGGCAATAAAGCAATACATTACTATTGTGATTGATGTCCTTGGAGATGGTAATTGTGGATGTAGAGTCATAGCTGAAGCAATGGGATTTGGTCAATATTCATGGCCAAGGGTACGTAAGGACCTATAGGCGGAAGTACGTGGTTGCCCATTCTTATATGAGCAAGCTTTTGGTTAAAAAGAGAGGCGTGCTGAGATTGACCAAGCACTTGACTATTTTGTAGATTCATATGCACTGGAACTCTACTGGATGAACATGCCAGATATGGGCCATGTTATAGCTTCATGTTCTCGTGTAGTGGTGGTTTTTTATCCCATTTGCAATGCCTCTCATTCCATTGAACAAGCAGTTGAGTTACTTTATTTACAACATTGAACGTTGTTTTTGAAAGCTAATTGACTCCTTTCGTGTTGTATAGCTACGTTTGGCACCAGGACATCCCATGCCACCGGTTGCACAAAATTGGCATACTCTTGTAGTAAATAATGCTCGACATGTGGAATAATTTAAGCTATTACCAGGTCTAAATAATGTAGCCATCATCGAAATGATATGTCTTGATTGTGACTGATTTATGTTTTACAAACTGAACTGAAATATATTGATTGCTAGGCAAGTGTTGTACAAACAAGGTTTATTTTTTAATGGTATCTAGCGGGCATGCAAAGCAACCTTGAAAAATATTTGAGCTAATTCCTCAAGCTATTCCTTACTTTATACAAGCGTACTTGGCCACCAAGCTTAGAACCCCTCACATGAATCACGATCATATTTAAGTTGGTAACGATGAACATGTATCATCAATTAACAGCACTCATACAAATAATTAAGTTTAATCAACTCAAAAGGTATGTATAGAAAGCCGGGATTAGTGTATTCGTCCGACTCTGATGACAATGGTGAAATTCGCAGTGCAAAGCTATTCGGACGTGAGAGGTCGATTCATCATGTTCTTGGAGACGGAAAAGGTATGTAATGTTCATTTAAATTGGCATGCATGCTAAAACCCTCATTGGTGATCTGCTAATTACCCTCAGTCATATGGCGATGAATTGAACATGAAAGATCATAGATTAGTAATTAATCTAGCAGTTGCAGATGTGTTGTTGTGGAGGAATATGTGGTGTATATTGAGAAATGTGGGGTGTATGTAGAAAATATAAGGTGTATATTGAGAATGTGGGGTGTGGGGGTATTATGGGAAAATATGTGAAATGTATTAAGATAATTTTTAAGTGAAAAAGCAAATGTGAAGTATATTAAATATGTGGGGTTTATTCAACAATTTGTGGGATGTTAATATAATATATATTTTTTTTCTATGGTTCTTCAGGAACCACCTTTACCTTATTGCCCCCTAACACTTCCTCCTCCGGGGATCATCTAATTTCTTTTGGTCGGATATCTTCTTCCACCTATCTTCCTTCAGTACTCTCAATCTCAGTATCAAAGATTCAAGGTCTCTCGAAATGATAAGAACGATTTCTTCACTCCATGTTGTTTAAGAAATTATCCCGGATTCGAATTAATAATCATCAAAATGTGAAATTTATGCGCATACATATCGTTGTGATGTTGATGAGGATATGAACGCAATTAGTACAATAATTAACAAATTTTGTATCCGGAAAAGATGGTCATTGCTATCATCAACAGCGAAAACAAATCGACATTATGCGATATGATTTATTATTGACTTGGGAGGCATATACAAACTTCATTTTGATAATTTTTTTTTTCTTTAGTACCACGATAAATACAAACTTGCATAGATAAAATTATCGCGCATGCATGTCTATAGAAAATCACTCAGTTTTGGTACAAGCACAACTCCAAAACAAAACATTTTATTAGCTAAAACAATGACAATTAAAAATAGAGCTCCAATTATTTCTTCAACAAATATAGCATCCATGGTAAGATAATTAACAATGGAGCCTGATAATTAACAATGCATCATCGCACTCATAATTACATAGTTACTCTGCATCAACTGCAATTTTCATTCCCTTTTCACAATAAAACCCACCAGCTGGTATGAAATAGTTTATGCCCTTCTTTAACACCACATGATCGTTTCCTGAACGGTATCTATCCATTCCCCCAGCATATACGTCACAATGCATGTAGCTATCTTCGTTCGATATAGCAACTACGTAGAGGTTGGGATCGGTATATTTGAAAACTGCTCCAAAAACAACAAACAAACAAAATAAATTGAGTGAAACCAACTAAATTAATCAATAAACTATAGAAGAATAAAATTGAGGATGCATGAACACAAATTGAAAACAAGTATTTTTACCCAAAACATCTCCAGCCTTGAACTTCTTGCCCTCGGTCCAATGAGATAAGTCAACACCAGGGCTCCATCCTTTCTCATCCCCAACTGTGTATTCTACCGCATGAACATGTTCAGATTGAAGTAGTAAACTGACCAAAAGCCCAAATCCAATGACCAAAATTTTGTTCATTTCGATTGCCATCTTTGATTTGATTCGATTCGATTCACAAACTCACAAATTCTAAAGCCTTAACCGGTGACTATAGATTGGAATACGAAACCACATTACTAATCAATTTATAGATCATTGAGCCTATCCTGCTTTCAATTCATTTTGATTTGTTACTCAAAATACAATATGAAACTGCCGTAGATAATTTTCACAATTATTGAATAATTATTTATAGAATATTCCTTCTCCTTGTATGGTTGCATTTGTCGCCCATAATCGGGATCAAATCCTGAAAATCATTTGTCAACCTCTCATTAGTTTCTTCTATAACTATTTTGATTTGTTTCTCAAAATAGTTTTATTTTTATTTTTATTTGTTTCATCAAGGTCAGCATGTGCTTGAATATCAGCCTTAAATCAGATCTCAAAAGTTGCATTGGTCAATGTTCTTTTATGTTTTCCTTCCATTTGTAAAAATTCCCCTCTTAATTTTAAGGTGAATTAAATCAAAATATTCTGACCAACCATGAGAAATAATTAAAAGGCTATAGAATAACCATACATCGCACATGGACATGGGTGGTAATGGCAAGATGTTATACCAGGGTTTGAACGGTGAGTAAAAATGAACTCTTACTAATAAGGAACAGAGACAAAGGAAATAAATCAGCCGTTGAGTAATGTAAGGACTTCTTAAGTTCGTGAAATGTTTTGTATGCCTACACATACACGTATACTAATTTATTATTCAATTGATGAAAATTAGGTCCCTGAATTATGTTTTCAGTAAAATAAGTTTATAAATTCATTAAAAATTTCTAATTTCATTCTTATTATTATATTCAAAACTATTTTATTCAACTTAAGTTACTTGACATACTTTAGAGCTTGCCTTTCTTGCCTATAAGCCCTTAACATTTCATATAAGTTGCGAATCTAACGTCTAATTTACCCTCCAAAGTTAAATATATACACTACTTTTTATGTAAAATTACTAGTCTACCCTCTAAAGTGTATCACATGCTTGTAACGTGACTTAAATTGATGAAAAATTGAATACAGTAGCTTTGAGTCTAATATGAAGGATGTAGTTAGCAGAATTTTATAATTCAATGACTGATTTTTTAGAAAAAAAATAGTTTATGGACCTAATTTTTACTCAAGTGATAATTCACTGACTAAATTAACAATTCACCCTAACTTATAATAGCTAAAAAATTATAGTACCTAAAAATTATACGTAAAGCCTTTGCAACCCCAATTCATGGATCAATTGACTATTGATGGTCAGTTTAACAATGCGATCCAAATGCCTTAAGCATGATGCCTTAAAGGCAGTGATCTGGGCGTCACTAAACTTTTGACGTATCATCCCTAACATATGACAAGCTTGGGATAGGTTGTTAAATCTTCCTCTGTAGGATTATTCTTCTCTTGTCACTAATTGAACTCTTTGATTTGTCATCTGCTGTACAAATAACAATACAAGCATTCAACACAACCAAATTCAACAATATATACCTTTAACGCAACTTATCAATTAGTTTTCATAACAATACATCAGTCGTGGACAAAGCAACATGAATTTAGTAAACTTAAGTTAATTCATAAAATTGAAGAAGCTTTCATCAACACAAATCAACCCCAAGTCAACAATATAACTTCAACACAACCAAATTCAATAATATAAGCCTTATACACAACCTGTCAACAAGAGTTCATAAACCCACATCAAAACCAAATTTTCATTATCGACCATGCATAAATAACCATGAACACTAGATTAATTTTTATCAAATTTAACACAAATAATAAAATTTACTTCTTAGGTTTGGCATTTTCAAACTCACCAAATTTCAAAGTGACCCAGAAGGAAGTATGATTTCAAGTATCTGTGGAAGCAAGGACTCTTACCTCGATTTGGAGAAAGCAAGTACGATGTCCTTTCTGTCCAACCGACTGGACAAATTAAGAACCAATTTTGACGAAGTTCGACTTAATTTCAAACACGCAATGTGGAAGTCGATTGAGTTTCAAACGCCCTGCCGGAGAAAAAAAACATTGGAGAAGTTGGACTGAATTTCGAACTATGTGGAATTCGATGTTTTTTTTTTAAAAAAAAAAAAATCGTTTGCTAGAGATTTTTTGGCAGAGGAGATGATAAGATTAATGAAGGAGGTAATTGTTGTTGGGGGAGGGAGAGAGTTATATTTGAAAAAAAAACTGGTGTCGGGTCCAATGGATTTTCATGACGAGTAGTTTTTGACCTGGTTTTACTGTAACCTTGCCTTGAATGATTTATTTACAGCCTTTGAAATCATATCGAACGGCCTACATTTGTTTGCACAAATGGATCCAAAACTCGGCCCGCAATGTTGAATGATCTTGAAGATCATTTTTTGCAAATTTGGGCCAGAATTATGGGGCTACGTCCATCAAGTCCTCACATAATGTTGTAGGTCAAGATTATCTTCTCTGTGGTGCAACATAGCAAAAGAAGTTAGGTACCTATCTGACTCTACATAATTACTGTAATATTGACGTGGTTCTCTAAAAAATAATGTGTATAGATACGATTTTGTTAGTCCAATTCCCTATTTGTAACTAGATTTGTTCTTTTTTTTTAGTTGTGTTCTTGTTTTCATGGGTTTTAAATGTCGGTCGTGTACTTTTTTTTTTTTTTTGGTGAAACGGCAAATTGTATTACCAAGGCCGAAGCCGAAAAAAGGAAAGCTTACAACAAAGCAACAACCAGAGGAAGTACACAATGAAGAGGGGAATAAGAAATAACGACGCAGAAACAAGAATCACGCGTCATCCCCCCTACACTGAAACCAAAAAATTAAGGAGGGCTGGGAAGCCCATCCTTATTCAAAATATGAACCAACGAGGATGGAGGACGGTTAACCCAAGTAGTCCCACACATCTCCGTGTTACTCCTCGACGCCAAACGGTCCGCCGCTAGATTAGCTGTCCTTGGAACCCAAGACCAGCGGCACCTCTGAAAGGTATCCCCGAGTCTAGAGACTCTAGACAACGAAGGGAACGCCTCCCAAACAATTAGATACAATGTTACGTAGTGTTGTATTCTTGTTTTCATGGGTTTTGGTTGCTTTGCTTTAGTGTCCATGTACACTTATGAATATATACTTGTATCAATTTTTATATTGTTGCTTTATTTATCGATTACTTCAGGTACTAATGATGTAGAACGTAGCCACCCATAAGGTTAAGGTGGGTTGTAGCCCATCGAGGTTTTCTGTTAGGGTAGTGCTATTCATGCATTCAATTTTACTTCTCATACCTCTCTCAATTTTTGGCTGTTGGATCAAATGAATTAAAGATGATCAATGACAAAAAATTAATAAGGAGGTGTGTTGGAGGGAAAAATGAGGTCTCGCAGCTACTCGCTCAGGTGGGCATAAGTCTCTCTTTGGGGCATAAATATGGACATGATCTACAGAACTGCTAGATTTGGCTTCTTTTGTCCCTGTAGTATTATCGCCCTTTCCAAAGAAACTACCTCCATCAAATGCCTTTGAGTAATTAAAAATTGTACCCCTCATGCGGTCCAGGTACCTAGATCCAGCATTTCCCCGAAAGGATTAAGATTAGAATTGGGATGCAGTAAACAATAACAAGAAAGGATTAAAATTGGGTTGCAGGATCAAAAAACCCAGAAAGGAATAAGACCATATTTGAAGGAAAGCAATGGATTTATTTTTATGAGAAGCAATGGGAAAAGCTACAAATCTCTTACACCTGAGAAACCCATCCATTTTTTTCCGAAATCAAGGTCAATTTCTCGCTAGAGATAAATCACTTTCTATTAGCAAAACTTTGGCCCTCCGTACAAAAAAGAATGTAAAACAAACCAAAGGCACCATTAAAATTATTACGATGAAATTATCCTAACGTAGCCTACTCGACAGAATTCCCATCATTTCGGTCATGAAATGCTTGACAATTCATAGACCATAATGCATAACTTAAACAAGTAGGTAAATATCATTGAAGCTACAAGCATCGTTACAGCACTGGAAGCTAGTAACCATTTTACAGGCAACCAAAATTGAGGAAAGAGAATGAAAGCTCTACCAAACCAACTTGATAATAAATTCTACAGCCAACAATCTCTTATACAATACAAGGGAAGAAACTAAATTAAACTGAAAAAGCACTTGGCTTTCAATTAGAAATCAAATCAGTCATTTTGCGTTTAATAAATTACATCTTTTCAAACAATCAAAAGAAACTTGGGTTCAACATCAGATAGAAAATATCAACAACACAAGGACATTATATTTTAAATTCTCAAAGAATCAAAGCACCAGGAAACACCCATTTTATAAACTCCAAGAAGATCATCGCCGGAAAAAGGGTAGAAAATGTAGCAACCATACAGAAAAAAGCCGGGTAACTCTCAAGTTCTCCACATTAAAAATCCAAATTTAAACATATTTTCCCACCAGAAAACACAATCCAGCAAACAATGAGTGAAGAGTGACTGAGAGACTCACTGCAAGGCCTACAGCTCCCATATGCGAAAAAAGCCACTGTTGATCCAGGAAAGTAGTTCCTCTTCTTCAAACTGTAAGAGCAAAACCAATAAAAACTGTAAGCCAAATATTCCCTGACAACATGTCTAATGTAATAACCCATCAGTCTTCCAGCAGTACTACTTGTCATCTAGAACAAGAACAATCTTTCAACCAGAAATTCTACCAAATCTTTCTTCAAAATTCATCAATTCATCTTTAATACTAGAAAACTAAAAATAATTTCTCCCAGGTATTGATAGCATGGTGAAGAAATTCAAAGCAAGAACATGAAATTGAACAAAATACCACTCAAGGACTGACTGAGAATCGAATTGTCATAAAGCAAGACTATATCACCATTATCCCCTGGAAGGCTTTTTCAAACGACGAATTCTATTTACATTGAGATAGCACGACAAAATTCAAACCAATCAAACACAAAATCAAAGCAATGAATTCCATTTAACATTGAAATAGCACGAAAAATACAAACCAATGAAGGAACCCTGTGAGTTGTGGTTACAAACTGTGCATGAATCTACTGTGTTGTCCAACCATTCAAAACAAACTTATACTGGCTAGCTGTTGTTCAGGGTATCAACAGAGAAATTTAATTGCTCTTTCAACTCTGTGGTTGTCTGTAATTTAAGGGAATCTCTAGTTTTTGAGATAAATCATTTTCTATTGGCACAAGCTTTAGCCCTCCGTACAAAAAAGAATGTAAAACAAACCAAAAGCACCACTAACATTATTATGATGAATAATCCTACATGGCGGTGGACACCCTTATCATCTCCACTCATAAAAGGTCTCGCAGCTACGCGCTTATGCCCATGATCTACAGAACCACTAACATTATTAGAATTGGGTTGGCACTAAACAAAAACAAGAGAGGATTAGAATTGCGTTGCAGAACCAATGAACCCAGAAAGGATTAAGATCAGTGTTGAAGCAAAGCAGTGCATTTATTTGTATGAGGAGCAATGTGGACAGCTACAAATCTCTCACATTTGAGAAACCCATCTATTTTTTCCGAAATTGACATTGAGATAGCAATTACAAAATTGAAACCAATCAAACACAAAATCAAAGAAATGAATTCTATTTAAAATTGATATAGCACGAAAAATCCAAACCAATCAAGGAACCCCAAGACTTGGTCAAAAGCCGCACAAATCTACTCTGTTGTCCAACCATTCAAAACAAACTTATACTCGCTAGCTATTATATTATTCGGGGTATCAACAGACAACTTTAATTCATTTTTCAACTCTGGGGTTGTGCCTATGGGATCATTGAAACCCCCGTACCAACTTCCCTTCACCACATGGTCAATAGTTAAAATTCATTTCATCCAGGTTTGGGAAATACGGAGGCCTGATGGATGCACGGACAATGAACGAGTAAACAATTGGTGCCATGATTTTTTGGGTTCAGTCCCTGACTCTGGTTCTGAGTGCAGCAGCATCGAATGCTCACAATGTAACACTTACTGTATGCATCTAAATGTTGTTATAATACGCCTAATGTTCTTATCATTATGAGGCAACCGGAGTTGAAGTTACTATTGCAATTTGTAGATTTTTGGGTTGACGTTCCAAGGAGCCAAAAATGTTGAGCCTGAATCTACTTAAGTTACTAAACTGTTGAACTTGATAGAATCACATTTTTAAAAGCTAAGAAAGTCAAGGCCAACTTAATAGATGAAAGTCATAATGAAGAAACTCAAGTGGATTCCAGCCATAAATTATAAGTATATCAATTCTACCTTAGAACTGAAGCAGGCTACAGATAACACATTTAAAGTTATACGAAAAACACATATAAACAAAGAGGTATAAAGAAAGAAACTTACAGGGCGGTGGACACTCTTATCATCCCCACTCATAAAAGGTCTCGCAGCTACGCGCTCAGGTGGGCATAAGTCTCTTCGGGGCATAAATATGGACATGATCTACTGAACTGCTAGATTTGGTTTCTTTTGTCCCTGTAGTATTATTGCCATTTCCAAAGAAACTACCTCCATCAAATGCCTTTGAGTAATTAAAAATTGTACCCCTCATGCGGTCCAGGTACCTAGATCCAGCATTTCCCCGAAAGGATTAAGATTAGAATTGGGTTGCAGTAAACAAAAAGAAGAAAGGATTAGAATTGGGTTGCAGTAAACAAAAACAAGAAAGTAATCAAATCAGTCATTTTGCGTTTAATAAATTACATCTTTTCAAACAATCAAAAGAAAATTGGGTTCAACATCAGATTGAAAATATCAACAACACAAGGACATTACATTTTAAATTCTCAAAGAACCAGCCCACAAGGAAACACCCATTTCACAAACACAAGGGCACGATTATACAATCCTAACGAAACAGAGTTCCCATCATTTCAGCCAGGAAATGCTTGAAAATTCATAGACCATAATGCATAACATAAACAATGCTTGAAGCTACAAACATCTTTACAGCAGTGGAAGCTAGCAACAGGCAACCCAAATGGAGGAAAGAGAATGAAAGGTCTACCAATCCAACTTGGTAAAAAAGTCTACAGCCAAATCTCTTAAACAATACAAGGGTAGAAACTAAAATTAAACCCAAAAAGCACTCGGCTTTCCATTAGAAATCAGATGAGTAATTTTTCATGTAATAAAATTCATATACTTTCAAACAATCAAAAGAAAATTGGGGTGAACATCAGATTGAAACTATGAAAACCACAAGGGCACGATTATTTAAATTCTCAAAGAACCAACCCACAAGGAAACACCCATTTCACAAACACAAGGGCACGATTATACAATCCTAACGAAACAGAGTTCCCATCATTTCAGCCAGGAAATGCTTGAAAATTCATAGACCATAATGCATAACATAAACAATGCTTGAAGCTACAAACATCTTTACAGCAGTGGAAGCTAGCAACAGGCAACCCAAATGGAGGAAAGAGAATGAAAGGTCTACCAATCCAACTTGGTAAAAAAGTCTACAGCCAAATCTCTTAAACAATACAAGGGTAGAAACTAAAATTAAACCCAAAAAGCACTCGGCTTTCCATTAGAAATCAGATGAGTAATTTTTCATGTAATAAAATTCATATACTTTCAAACAATCAAAAGAAAATTGGGGTGAACATCAGATTGAAACTATGAAAACCACAAGGGCACGATTATTTAAATTCTCAAAGAACCAACCCACAAGGAAACACCCATTTCACAAACACAAGGGCACGATTATACAATCCTAACGAAACAGAGTTCCCATCATTTCAGCCAGGAAATGCTTGAAAATTCATAGACCATAATGCATAACATAAACAATGCTTGAAGCTACAAACATCTTTACAGCAGTGGAAGCTAGCAACAGGCAACCCAAATGGAGGAAAGAGAATGAAAGGTCTACCAATCCAACTTGGTAAAAAAGTCTACAGCCAAATCTCTTAAACAATACAAGGGTAGAAACTAAAATTAAACCCAAAAAGCACTCGGCTTTCCATTAGAAATCAGATGAGTAATTTTTCATGTAATAAAATTCATATACTTTCAAACAATCAAAAGAAAATTGGGGTGAACATCAGATTGAAACTATGAAAACCACAAGGGCACGATTATTTAAATTCTCAAAGAACCAACCCACAAGGAAACACCCATTTCACAAACACAAGGGCACGATTATACAATCCTAACGAAACAGAGTTCCCATCATTTCAGCCAGGAAATGCTTGAAAATTCATAGACCATAATGCATAACATAAACAATGCTTGAAGCTACAAACATCTTTACAGCAGTGGAAGCTAGCAACAGGCAACCCAAATGGAGGAAAGAGAATGAAAGGTCTACCAATCCAACTTGGTAAAAAAGTCTACAGCCAAATCTCTTAAACAATACAAGGGTAGAAACTAAAATTAAACCCAAAAAGCACTCGGCTTTCCATTAGAAATCAGATGAGTAATTTTTCATGTAATAAAATTCATATACTTTCAAACAATCAAAAGAAAATTGGGGTGAACATCAGATTGAAACTATGAAAACCACAAGGGCACGATTATTTAAATTCTCAAAGAACCAACCCACAAGGAAACACCCATTTCACAAACACAAGGGCACGATTATACAATCCTAACGAAACAGAGTTCCCATCATTTCAGCCAGGAAATGCTTGAAAATTCATAGACCATAATGCATAACATAAACAATGCTTGAAGCTACAAACATCTTTACAGCAGTGGAAGCTAGCAACAGGCAACCCAAATGGAGGAAAGAGAATGAAAGGTCTACCAATCCAACTTGGTAAAAAAGTCTACAGCCAAATCTCTTAAACAATACAAGGGTAGAAACTAAAATTAAACCCAAAAAGCACTCGGCTTTCCATTAGAAATCAGATGAGTAATTTTTCATGTAATAAAATTCATATACTTTCAAACAATCAAAAGAAAATTGGGGTGAACATCAGATTGAAACTATGAAAACCACAAGGGCACGATTATTTAAATTCTCAAAGAACCAACCCACAAGGAAACACCCATTTCACAAACACAAGGGCACGATTATATAATCCTAACGAAACAGAGTTCCCATCATTTCAGCCAGGAAATGCTTGAAAATTCATAGACCATAATGCATAACATAAACAATGCTTGAAGCTACAAACATCTTTACAGCAGTAGAAGCTAGTAGGAACCCAAATCGAGCGTAATAAATTCTACAGCAAACAATCTCTTATACAAGAATACAAGCGTAGAAAGTAAAATGAAACCCAAAAAGCGCTTGGCTTTCTATTAGAAATCAAATCAGTCATTTTTACTTATTTAATATATTTCATATTTTGGAAAAAGAAAAAGAAAATTACAAAACCAAGGGTTGAACGATGAACGAGTAAACAAATTTAAAAAACCCCGACTTGAATTTCGATAAATTAAAAAAACAACCCTAAGATTCTCCCACAGCAAACCCTAACCTTATTATCCCGCTCAAATCGACCAAAGATTGGGAGATTGAATTGAGGTCAGTGGAGTGGACCCAAGCTTTTCGTCGGTCGGGAATTTGGGCCGGGGCGGGTCTGAGGCAGCAGTGGCGGCGGTACCCCGAATGTTGGCCGACAAGACAACGATCTCTCGGCTTCCAAAGGAGGAGGGCGAGAGGAGAGAGAGAGAGAGAGAGAAATAAAGTGCATAAAAAAAACAAAGCCGAAGCTGCTTTTTTATTGATTCAAATTATTTAAAATTCATCAACAGAAAAAGAAAAATAAAAGCAACTCGCAACTCCATTCGACATTTCATTTCAACGACACCACGAGAGTGTCTTGTTCCAGACAACCTACTAAGATTATAATCCAGACAACCTACTCCTCCGCCGGGTTCACCCTCCGGCAATTGACCCTCACTTCGCCCTGGCCTCCCGTCAGCGGGCTCAGGGCCGACATCTTCTGCATGGCCGCCGCAAAATCCGCCTCGAACGCCGACAGGTTCCTGCTGTAGCGCAGGACCTGCTCCTCCACCGCATTGCCGCTCCCGCCGCCGAACAGTGCCTGGTCCGACCGGAACAGGCCCTTCCGCTCCACCAGGTTGCCGTAGTAGGCGTTGTCGAACATGTCGGGGCTCCGAGGGTCAAGGGGCGCCACTCTGAGGTCGCCCCCGACAGGTGGACAGGCGGTCTGCAGCCTGGCCGCGTACTCCCGGTCCATGTTGGCGTCGTTGTAGATGCGACCGCGGAAGAAACGGCAGCTCGACCTCCCGATGGTGTGGGCGCCAGACAGGGCCACCATCTCTGCCTCCGTGAAGCCCTTGGCGGCGAACATCTCCCTGAGACCGGCGAGAGGGGAATCCGGGCCGGGCAGCTCGACGGTGGCGCTGGCATTGGGCGCCAGGGAATCCCTCCGGCCAAGCAGGAGGTCCCAACTTGGCCCGCCCACCGCAACGACCCCTTCTCTGGCTGCCACGGCCAGAGTGTCGGCGCAGGACACGACGCCCGGGCAGACATGCTCGAGCTCCGACTTTGCGGCGTCCACGACCTGGAAGCCGCGGAGGGAATTCTTGTTCGGAGGGGTGCCCTTCTCTCCTTCCACGGCAGGGGTGTCGTCCAGGAGGACGGAGCCGTCGCAGCCCTGCACGAAGCAGTCGTGGAAGTGCATTCGGAGGAGGGAGGCCCCGAGTCGAGGCTCCCCGGCGACGGCCCTTTGGACCACTGCACGGATGACGGAGGTGGCCCGGGGGCAAGTGGCGTGGTAGAAGGTTGAGGACAGGGGGGGAGACGGGGCTGCAGTGGCGGAAGCTGCGGTGGATGGGTGGGGGAGTAGGAGTAGGGATAGGAGGAGGAGAGAAAAGGTGGTGGCGAAGAAGAGGACTCTGTTTTCCATCTCCGAGTTGAAAAGAAAACAGAGCAAGTTAGTTGAAAAGAAAACAGAGCAAGTTTGAGAGGATATGGGGTTACAAGGAGGATAGAGAGAGGGCATATTTATGGTGTTTCTTGTAGCTGTGAATCGGTGCATGGGCGATGAATGTGTATGTGTGAAGGCTGATATAATTGGAGTGTGAACGCTAGCTAGCTGATCATGCATGGCTGAAAAAATAAAACTCTAATTAATCATGCATGCACAAATATGCATATGAACATCCCAAAGTCTTCCCGATAGATTATTATGGCTTTCTTCCAGTCGTGAATGTTTCCCTTTAAACTCGATCAGCTCTCGATTTGGGAGGGAATAAGACTATCTGGCAAAGGCTACAAACTTGATCACCTGGTTGTAACTGGTTTGGTATTTGGATGGAGCGAGTTGGGCCTATTATTTCCACTACATATATATATATATATATATATATATATATATATCGGGCTGTGTGCTTCAGCTGAACCAGATCAAAACAAATCAAATCAAATCAAATCTCAACAAGTTGGGCTCTATCACTATATATGTTTTTGGTCTGTTTAATTACTAGTCCAATCCAATGTGAAGAAGCTCTCTACTTTTTTGCTTCATTCGGGTTTGGGTTTCCTGCTTAATTAATTAGGTTAATCAAAGATCGCAAACCACCGCGTCCAAGACACTACTGGACTGGTAGTTCGTAACACATCCCAAGCCCACGTATGAGTCCAGGTTGGAGAAGTGATGTCCAAGCCCATGTACACATATAGGCTTATCTTTAATGGGTTTAGTTCCAAGTTCCGTCCAAAGTGGACTAAATGTGGTAGCTACGGTTTTCCTGTTACGTATTACAAGATTCAAGATATTAAAAATATGATGGGTCAACATATAACTTACAAGAACTAGCGTTAGATTGTTATGTGTTTCAGAGGCATTATAATTATTAAGCTAACGCTAACTGAGTATTATGAGTTGATACCGCTTATGTTTTCTTTAACAACTTCAAATGATCGATGCATGTGTTTTCGGTACTGTCTCCTTACGGCCAGCGTCACCGAGGGCAAGGAAGTTTCTTAACTTTCGCTGTCCTTGTTTTCGACTCGATTTGGTTCAGTTCGGTTCGATTTGATTTTCTTTTGGTTTTTTCCGTTTGAATTTTTTCGGTTCGGTTTGAAGTTGATGAACACAAGTTCCCGACACTTACAGAACCAATTAAAAAAAATTAAAACCAGAGGATGTCCACGTAAAGATGACACTTCTTCTTGTTGTTTGCCATCAGCCTTTGAGATTTCAAAAGCTCTTTTAGGTCATGATAGCCAGCCAAAACCCTTTAAAAAGAAACCAAGGGGAAGACCACGCAAATTGAAGGTATGCACTTATCTTTATAGTTGTGATGTTTGATATACTAATTGTAACTTCACCGAGTAACCCTTGATTACTATACAGACTTATAGCTCAATTTTACGCAATCTGGCCGCCCTTATGCATCAATATACGGGACAATTCCCTGAGGCAATAAAGCAATACATTACTATTGTGATTGATGTCCTTGGAGATGGTAATTGTGCATATAGAGTCATAGCTGAAGCAAAGGGATTTGGTCAAGATCCATGGCCAAGGGTACGTAAGGACCTATAGGCGGAAGTACGTGGTTGCCCATTCCTATATGAGCAAGCTTTTGGTTAGAAAGAGAGACGTGCTGAGATTGACCAAGCACTTGACTATTTTGAAGATTCATATGCACTGGAACTCTACTGGATGAACATGCCAGATATGGGCCATGTTATAGCTTCATGTTATCGTGTAGTGGTGGTTTTTTATCCCGTTTGCAATGCCTCTCATTCCTACCTTTATATGTATTTGGAAATGATGACCCCACTAGTCTTCCTGAGATTGCAATTGGTTTAGTCAATGACAATCACTTTATACATGTACTAAGAGTTGACTTACTTTATACAGGTACTAAGAGTTAACTTACTTTATTCACCAAAATCCGCCGGAAACCCTAGAATGGGTGGGTTTCAATTGATCACCATCGGTGCTCCGCCGACCATACAGTTGTTTGGGCTTCGTTCTAAGCTTCCAAATGAGTCTAATTGTAGTGGTAATTGGGGGAAAACCTTTCACAATTAATGGATTCCGAGTGAGAAGACCGCGGCACCCATGGTGGGGGTTTTCCCAAATTCAAAACTAATTCCTCCCAAGTTTGAGGTAAAATAGATAGAAGGGATGATGAGGGATGATTTCCAGGTGGTGGGGAGCTTCGATTCACTGGAAAAAAAGGGTTAAAACCCATCGGAATTTCACAAAATCCCGACCGAGTCAGCTTACCCAGTTCGCGGGTCAAGATTCCCCGCATCTCTTTCCTTCCTTGCTCCTCCTTTCTTCCCTTCCCCCTTCGTCCCTCTCCCCCCTGATTTCTCCCCCTTTCCTCCTTTCTAATCTATCCTTTTTAATCTCAACCATTCATCAAACTTTTCTTACGCAACCACAGCCACACACGTGCACATCAACATAACTCTAGATTTCTGGAGTTTTCCAAATTAAATTAAATTACGAAAATATCCCTTACTTTAAACGTTAATATCTTTTTCGTTATAACTTCGTTTCACGAACGGTTTGCGCCCACGGGTCCGTGAGTTCGAGCTCCATTCAAAAATATAAATTTTTGACCTCGAAAGGTTTACGTATTTTAAATAATTCATTCCCAAACTTCAATCTTCGTAACTAGTTTGATATTAAAACTAAATTTTTATGAACTAATATAAATTCTCAATTCTTTTCATATATTCATAATTATGAATATCTGATTCATATATTTAAATTTTCCGGGGTATTACAAAAACGTCTAAAATTCTTCTATTTGTTTTTTGTTGGGTTTAAAAGTAGTAGCAGCAGCATCTTGTAAATCAAAGTCTTCAAGTTTTGAAGTAGTAGTAGTAGTAACAGCAGTAGCAGTGCGTGATTTAATGTCTGTAAACTGCAAATGGATTAGTAAGTTGGAATACTCACTGAATGAAGAGCTAATTGTAACTTCACTGAGTAACCCTTGATTACTATACAGACTTATAGCTCAATTTTACGCAATCTGGCCGCCCCTATGCATCAATATACGGGACAGTTTCCTGAGGCAATAAAGCAATACATTACTATTGTGATTGATGTCTTTGGAGATGGTAATTGTGGATATAGAGTCATAGCTAAAGCAATGATATTTGGTCAAGATTCATGGCCAAGGGTACGTAAGGACCTATAGGCGGAAGTACGTGGTTGCCCATTCCTATATGAGCAAGCTTTTGGTTAGAAAGAGAGGCGTGCTGAGATTGACCAAGCACTTGACTATTTTGAAGATTCATATGCACTGGAACTCTACTGGATGAACATGCCAGATATGGGCCATGTTATAGCTTCATGTTATCGTGTAGTGGTGGTTTTTTATCCTGTTTGCAATGCCTCTCATTCCTACCTTTATATGTATTAGGAAATGATGACCCCACTAGTCTTCCTGAGATTGCAATTGGTTTAGTCAATGACAATCACTTTATACAGGTACTAAGAGTTGACTTACTTTATTTACAACATTGAACGTTGTTTTTGTAAGCTAATTGACTCCTTTCGTGTTGTATAGCTACGTTTGGCACCAGGACATCCCATGCCACCGTTTGCACAAAATTGGCATACTCTTGTAGTAAATAATGCTCGACATGTGGAACAATTTAAGCTATTACTAGGTCTAAATAATGTAGCCACCACCGAAACGATATGTCTTGATTGTGACTAATTTATGTTTTACAAACTGAACTGAAATATATTGATTGCTAGGCAAGTGTTGTAAAAACAAGGTTTATTTTTTAATGGTATCTAGCGGGCGTGCAAAGCAACCTTGAAAAATATTTGAGCTAATTCCTCAAGCTATTCCTTACTTTATACAAGCTTACTTGGCCACCAAGCTTAGAACCCCTCACATAAATCACGATCATATTTAAGTTGGTGACGATGAACATGTATCATAAATTAACAACACTCATACAAATAATTAAATTTAATCAACTCAAAAGGTATGTATAGAAAGACGGGATTAGTGTATTCGTCCGACTCTGATGACAATGGTGAAATTCGCAGTGCAAATCTATTCGGACGTGAGAGGTCGATTCATCATGTTCTTGGAAACGGAAAAGGTATGTATGTTAATTTGAATTGGCATGCATGCTAAAACCCTAATTGGTGATCTGCTAATTACCCTTAGTCATATGGCGATGAATTGAACATGAAAGATCATAGATTAGTAATTAATCGCATTAATCTAGCAGTTGCAGATGTGTTGTTGTGGAGGAATATAAGGTGTATATTGAGAAATGTGGGTGTGGGGGTATTATGGGAAAATATGTGAAATGTATTAAGATAATTTTTAAGTGAAAAAAAAAAATGTGAAGTGTATTAAATATGTGGGGTTTATTCAACAATTTGTCGGATGTTAATATAATAAGTTGTTTTTTTTTTTTTTTTTTTTTTTTTTTTTTTTTTTTTTTTTTTTTTTTTTTTTCTGTGGTTCTTCAGGAACCACCTTTCCCTTATTGCCCCCTAACACTTCCTCCTCTGGGGATCATCTAATTTCTTTTGGTCGGATATCTTCTTCCACCCATCTTCCTTCAGTACTCTCAATCTCAGTATCAAAGACTCAAGGTCTCTCGAAATGATAAGAACGATTTCTTCACTCCATGTTGTTTAAGAAATTATCCCGGATTCGAATTAATAATCATCAAAATGTGAAATTTATGTGCATATATATCGTTGTGATGTTGATGAGGATATGAACGCAATTAGTACAATAATTAACAAATTTTGTATCCGGAAAAGAGGGTCATTGCTATCATCAACAACCAAAACAAATCGACATTATGCGATATGATTTATTATTGACTTGGGAGGCATATACAAACTTCATTTTGATATTTTTTTTTCTTTAGTACCACAACAAATACAAACTTGCATAGATAAAATTATCGCGCATGCATGTCCATAGAAAATCACTAATTTTTGGTACAAGCACAACTCCAAAACAAAACATTTTATTAGCTAAAACAATGACAATTAAAAATAGAGCTCCAATTATTTCTTCAACAAATATTGCATCCATGGTAAGATAATTAACAATGGAGCCTGATAATTAACAATGCATCTTCGTGCTCATAATTACATAGTTACTCTGCATCAACTGCAATTCTCATTCCCTTTTCACAATAAAACCCACCAACTGGTATGAAATAGTTTATGCCCTTCTTTAACACCACATGATCGTTTCCTGAATGGTATCTATCCATTCCCCCAGCATATACGTCACAATGCATGTAGCTGTCTTCGTTCGATATAGCAACTACGTAAAGGTTGGGATCGGTATATTTGAAAACTGCTCCAAAAACAAGAGACAAACAAAATAAATTGAGTAAAACCAACTAAATTAATCAATAAACTATAGAAGAATAAAATTGAGGATGCATGAACACAAATTGAAAACAAGTATTTTTACCCAAAACATCTCTAGCCTTGAACTTCTTGCCCTCGGTCCAATGAGATAAGTCAACACCAGGGCTCCATCCTTTCTCATCCCCAACTGTGTATTCTACCGCATGAACTTGTTCAGATTCAAGTAGTAAACTGACCAAAAGCCCAAATCCAATGACCAAAATTTTGTTCATTTCAATTGCCATCTTTGATTTGATTTGATTTGATTCGATTCACAAACTCACAAATTCTAAAGCCTTAACCTGTGACTATAGATTGGAATACGAAACCACATTACTAATCAATTTATAGATCATTGAGCCTATCCTGCATTCAATTCATTTTGATTTGTTACTCAAAATACAATATGAAACTGCCGTAGATAATTTTTACAATTATTGAATAATTATTTATAGA
This sequence comes from Cotoneaster glaucophyllus, assembly GCA_036320875.1. Classification (NCBI taxonomy): domain Eukaryota; kingdom Viridiplantae; phylum Streptophyta; class Magnoliopsida; order Rosales; family Rosaceae; genus Cotoneaster; species Cotoneaster glaucophyllus. Next base: position 21,809 of record JAVVNS010000033.1, read on the forward strand.
ATATTCCTTCTCCTTGTATGGTTGCATTTGTCGCCCATAATCGGGATCAAATCCTGAAAATCATTTGTCAACCTTTGATTTGTTTCTTCTATAACTATTTTGATTTGTTTCTCAAAATAGGCTTTTTTTTTATTTGTTTCATCAAGGTCAACACGTGCTTGAATATCAGCCTTAAATCAGATCTCAAAAGTTGCATTGGTCAATGTTCTTTTCTGTTTTCCTTCCATTTGTCAAAATTCCTCTCTTAATTTTAAGGTGAATTAAATCAAAATATTCTGACCAACCATGAGAAATAATTAAAAGGCTATAGACTAACCATACATCGCACATGGACATGGGTGGTAATGGGCCATTACTAATGGCAAGATGTTATACCAGAGTTTGAACGGTGAGTAAAAATGAACTCTTACTAATAAGGAACAGAGACAAAGGAAATAAATCAGTCGTTGACTAATGTAAGGACTTCTTAAGTTGTTGAAATGTTTTGTATGCCTACACATACACGTATACTAATTTATTATTCAATTCATGAAAATTAGGTTCCTGAATTATGTTTTCAGTAAAATAAGTTTATAAATTCATTAAAAATTTATAATTTCATTCTTATTATTATATTCAAAGCTATTTTATTCAACTTTTCGTCAACTTAAGTCACTTGACATACTTTAGAGCTTGCTTTTCTTGCCTATAAGCTGCTAACATTTCATATAAGTTGCGAATCTAACGTCTAATTTACCCTCCAAAGTTAACTATAGACACTACTTTTTTATGTAAAATTACTAGTCTACCCTCCAAAGTGTATACATGCTGGTAACGTGACTTAAATTGATGAAAAATTGAATACAGTAGCTTTGAGTCTAATATGAAGGATGTAGTTAGCAGAATTTTATAATTCAATGACTGATTTTTTAGAAAAAAATAGTTTATGGACCTAATTTTTACTCAAGTGATAATTCAGTGACTAAATTAACAATTCACCCTAACTTATAATAGCTACAAAATTATAGTACCTAAAAAGTATACGTAAAGCCTTTGCAACCCCATTTCATGGATTAATTGACCATTGATGGTCAGTTTATCAATGCGATCCAAATGCCTTAAGCATGATGCCTTAAAGGCAGTGATCTGGGCATCACTAAACTTTTGACGTATCATCCCTAACATATGACAAGCTGGAAAGGGAGTCCCAGAAAATCCAAGAGAGATTGAGAAACCCAAAGCCCAAGGAGCTTAGAAGCAGATAAATCTGAGCGCAATAGCCGACCGCCCAAGGCCTAAGGTACTGAATCAATACAGATCCACCACTGACAAAAGCTTGCTGATGACAATCATCGCAAGTCAAAATACTCTTCTAAGAGCCCCTGGCGACAGAAAAAAAATCTTAGCTTCAGACAGTACAATGTCAACTTGGTGCAAGTCCTTAGGACTCCTACGAAGACCCAAGCTTTTGACAACTTTATAGTCATCGGTACGCAAGTCATAGAGAATGGTAACACGTGGCGGATAAGGCAATTAGGGGTGGGGTCGGCCAAAATCGATACCGAACCGAATTTTGATTTGGTTCAGTTCAGTTCGATTTGATTTTCTTTTGGTTTTTTTCATTTGAATTTTTTTATTTTATCAATGCCGCACACCTAAACAGCTGATCTTAACATTCCTCTTGAGTCTTGATAGTAATAAAAGTAAACGAGCTTTTATCCAGAGCTGAAGGCTTTTTTTTTTTTTTTTTTTTTGCCTGGAAAGTTTCCAGTGGCTTAATTGTCAATTGCATTAATGCATGTGGGTTCTCTAAGCTTTTGGGAGGTTTTAGAAGATGAGATCAAATCATCTGCACCCAAAATGGGTGTGCCCTCTCTGTGGCCCCAATAAGTGTTCGACACATATTAAATTTATGACAACAAAATTAAGAAAAGTTAAGATAATGAATACGTGTCAAACACTTAATGGGGTCACAGAGAGGCCATATCCATTTTAGGTGCAGAAGATTTGATCTCTTAGAAGATGGGATTTGTGAGTAGTTTATTGGGAATTCTTGGTTTTGGGATTAGAATCTCTCTTGGACTGTTGGTGGGGTTTTTCCTTTTTGTTAATTCAAATCCCAAAGAAGTTGAGGTAAATTCATTTTATATTTTTTATTTGTTCATTCTTTGTTTGATCATAGTTAAGTTCCCTCCATAAAGGTCATTTCCTCCGTGCCACTAAACCCTATAAGCCATCCCATCTCAAGGCAAATGAAATGAAGATTATCATGTCCTTGTAAATCTAATGGTCCAAAGCATGTTAAAATATATTTAATTAGTGCTAAAGAGTTGAATTTTGAAAGGTTGGAAGCTTGGCACTAAGAAGAAGATACCAGTTGATTTTTCAAGAAGAATGCTAAGATTAGTCTTTGGTTTTTGTTTTATTTATTATTTAAGAAGAATGCTAAGATTAGGTTTAGGTTTAATACTAAAAATAAAACGGTGTCATTTTAAGTGTAAAGGAACTCAATTTGGTTCGGTTTGATTTGGTTCGGTTTCAAAATGTTTAAAATTCTTCTATTTGTTTTTTGTTGGGTTTAAAAGTAGTAGCAGCAGCATCTTGTAAATCAAAGTCTTCAAGTTCTGAAGTAGTAGTAGTAGTAACAGCAGTAGCAGTGCGTGATTTAATGTCTGTAAACTGCAAATGGATTAGTAAGTTGGAATACTCACTGAATGAAGGGCTATCATCGAAATGGAAGGTGTAAAAGTCTGTTTTTTCTTTCACGTCAACTGGACACCTTACTAGAAGCAGGTTTCGTAGTCGGTTGTTGTGGGATTTGCGGAGGTGGTTGCGAAAGGAGGAGGCATTGGATGAGATACCTCCATGACGTGCACACTCCGGTGCATGTGAGTAGGGTTTTGACCAACAACCTCAGCAGGATGTCGAGCATGACTTCTTCCGGTAGCATTTCTTCCACCGAAGACAACTTTTGTCTCCTTTCTTTTTTTTTTTTTTTTTTTTTCTTTACCTCACATTAAAATTTAATATTAAATCACTCATTTGCTCCACTATGCAATGACAATTTTGACCTTATCATATTTAAAATAAAAATAAAAATTTCTAAATACACCCCAAATTACTTTTAGCGTATTATTTATCTTCTCAACTATCAAAACCCTCCCACCCTCCATTGTTGAACAAAACCCTAACCAATGAAACTACAAACATGTTGATTGAGAAAAATTGCTTTTGACAAAATGGAACACGAAATCGATGTCTCGGAAGCTTCACATGAGGTAAGACTTCATATTTTTCATTGTTTTAGTGATTTCGACGACATCGATATTTATTTAATCATGCGTTTGGTGCGTTATTTAAACTTCTATATTCATATTCATTTTTAGGGATCACAAGGATCCCAGCAACTATTCATCAGTTTCTTTGCTGCTAGGGTTTTGTTGATTTTTGGGCTTTGTTTTTCTCTGAGAAACTCTATAATCTGATTACTGGCATGAAATTAGTAATAGACTGAATACGAGGTCTCCTAATAGACTATTTGAGGTTACTATAGCCCTAGCATCTTAAATCTTTGGTACTATCTTAAAGCAAAAAAGAAACTGCTAGTAAAGACAAAAGGATGACATACAGGCATCATTAAAGTTGAGCATACTCTTACGATTCTCTCGACCCAGGCTTGACTTCTCCCCCCAAAGCAGAATTACAAATTTCATGACAACCTTGGACGAGAATGCTTCTGCAATCCGATTGAGAAATTCGGGACTGTCCACAGCAAGTGCGACACTGTAGTAGTGATGAAACTTAAAATTATTTTATGGAGTCATCAAGGCAAAAAAAGAAGGAAACATGTGTTAAAAATGCTTAAGATTATTTGAAAGAACAAATTTGCTTAAAGTATGAGACTAACAGAGCATATACTTATAGTCGATAAGGATTGTAAAAGAATTTTGGATTTTGTTTAGGTGATGTCCTTCATTGTTAGTTTTGGTGTGTTTATTTGATTAATTCTTGATAACTTTTTTGGTAATCCGATGAAACATACGTGTGGTTACGTGTGTATTTTTGGGTGAAAGATGCAAAAAGTGAGCATTGATATTTGATACACCAATAGTAGGGTTTTTAATACACAAGTGGTGATTATTTAGTTTCTATGTGTACATTCAAATGCATGGGAGAATATGTCTTTAATTGAAGCTGTACGATTGTTATACGAAATATTTATTCCGAAAGTAAACCACATATGAGAAACTTAGAGTTTCTGTTCATTTTCAATTTTGTTTTTTTTTTTTTTGGGTGTGATAGTTCTTTATTATGCATTCTTTATTGTGGATAATGAATAATTATGTTTTTGATGTTATAGTTATTGATTTATTTATTGATTGTACTAATGAACAGGGCGGAAAGTGCACATTCAAAGCTAAAACGGATGATTAGCTCTAGCCAGCTTAGCTTTGATATATTCTGGAATTATTAGAGTTGCAACACTGAACTAAAGGCCTCATTTGAGAAGAGTCGATATTTTGTCTACCATGGTTTGAAGCATGAAGAGTTGAAAGAGTTAAGTGGTTTTGTATCCATCGAAGCGTTAAACACAATTGTGTGTGAAGCAAAAAGGTAAATTCAGGATTTGTTGTTTCTTTATGGTGTATAGTTACACATATAATATTTTTTTTTTTTTTTAATATTTTGAACATAATTGACTCAGTTGGTGATGATGTTGTATCATGTGGTTGTACTCTTCGATGTACACACCAACTCCCTTGTGCTCATGAAATTGCAAAGTATAGGAGTAGTAGTCAACCAATTCAAATTGACTGTATACATCCTCGTTGGAGAAGGTTGGACATGATTATTGAACCTCCGACTATTAATCCCCCAATTCTTCCAATAAGAGCACTCACTGAACGGTTTGTCAATTGGTTTGAGGGTCAAACTAATGAATCTAGACGACAACTATGCATTAAAATAGAGGAGTTGATGAACCCAAGTTCCACGACACTTACAGAACCAATTAAAAAAAATAAAACCAGAGGATGTCCACGTAAAGATGACACTTCTTCTTGTTGTTTGCCATTGGCCTTTGAGATTTCAAAAGCTCTTTTAGGTCATGATAGCCAGCCAAAACCCTCTAAAAAGAAACCAAGGGGAAGACCACGCAAATTGAAGGTATGCACTTAACTTTATAGTTGTGATGTTTGATATACTAATTGTAACTTCACTGAGTAACCCTTGATTACCATACAGACTGATAGCTCAATTTTACACAATCTGGCCGCCCCTATGAATCAATATACGGAACAGTTCCCTGAGGCAATAAAGCAATACATTACTATTGTGATTGATGTCCTTGGAGATGGTAATTGTGGATGTAGAGTCATAGCTGAAGCAATGGGATTTGGTCAATATTCATGGCCAAGGGTACGTAAGGACCTATAGGCGGAAGTACGTGGTTGCCCATTCTTATATGAGCAAGCTTTTGGTTAAAAAGAGAGGCGTGCTGAGATTGACCAAGCACTTGACTATTTTGTAGATTCATATGCACTGGAACTCTACTGGATGAACATGCCAGATATGGGCCATGTTATAGCTTCATGTTCTCGTGTAGTGGTGGTTTTTTATCCCATTTGCAATGCCTCTCATTCCATTGAACAAGCAGTTGAGTTACTTTATTTACAACATTGAACGTTGTTTTTGAAAGCTAATTGACTCCTTTCGTGTTGTATAGCTACGTTTGGCACCAGGACATCCCATGCCACCGGTTGCACAAAATTGGCATACTCTTGTAGTAAATAATGCTCGACATGTGGAATAATTTAAGCTATTACCAGGTCTAAATAATGTAGCCATCATCGAAATGATATGTCTTGATTGTGACTGATTTATGTTTTACAAACTGAACTGAAATATATTGATTGCTAGGCAAGTGTTGTACAAACAAGGTTTATTTTTTAATGGTATCTAGCGGGCATGCAAAGCAACCTTGAAAAATATTTGAGCTAATTCCTCAAGCTATTCCTTACTTTATACAAGCGTACTTGGCCACCAAGCTTAGAACCCCTCACATGAATCACGATCATATTTAAGTTGGTAACGATGAACATGTATCATCAATTAACAGCACTCATACAAATAATTAAGTTTAATCAACTCAAAAGGTATGTATAGAAAGCCGGGATTAGTGTATTCGTCCGACTCTGATGACAATGGTGAAATTCGCAGTGCAAAGCTATTCGGACGTGAGAGGTCGATTCATCATGTTCTTGGAGACGGAAAAGGTATGTAATGTTCATTTAAATTGGCATGCATGCTAAAACCCTCATTGGTGATCTGCTAATTACCCTCAGTCATATGGCGATGAATTGAACATGAAAGATCATAGATTAGTAATTAATCTAGCAGTTGCAGATGTGTTGTTGTGGAGGAATATGTGGTGTATATTGAGAAATGTGGGGTGTATGTAGAAAATATAAGGTGTATATTGAGAATGTGGGGTGTGGGGGTATTATGGGAAAATATGTGAAATGTATTAAGATAATTTTTAAGTGAAAAAGCAAATGTGAAGTATATTAAATATGTGGGGTTTATTCAACAATTTGTGGGATGTTAATATAATATATATTTTTTTTCTATGGTTCTTCAGGAACCACCTTTACCTTATTGCCCCCTAACACTTCCTCCTCCGGGGATCATCTAATTTCTTTTGGTCGGATATCTTCTTCCACCTATCTTCCTTCAGTACTCTCAATCTCAGTATCAAAGATTCAAGGTCTCTCGAAATGATAAGAACGATTTCTTCACTCCATGTTGTTTAAGAAATTATCCCGGATTCGAATTAATAATCATCAAAATGTGAAATTTATGCGCATACATATCGTTGTGATGTTGATGAGGATATGAACGCAATTAGTACAATAATTAACAAATTTTGTATCCGGAAAAGATGGTCATTGCTATCATCAACAGCGAAAACAAATCGACATTATGCGATATGATTTATTATTGACTTGGGAGGCATATACAAACTTCATTTTGATAATTTTTTTTTTCTTTAGTACCACGATAAATACAAACTTGCATAGATAAAATTATCGCGCATGCATGTCTATAGAAAATCACTCAGTTTTGGTACAAGCACAACTCCAAAACAAAACATTTTATTAGCTAAAACAATGACAATTAAAAATAGAGCTCCAATTATTTCTTCAACAAATATAGCATCCATGGTAAGATAATTAACAATGGAGCCTGATAATTAACAATGCATCATCGCACTCATAATTACATAGTTACTCTGCATCAACTGCAATTTTCATTCCCTTTTCACAATAAAACCCACCAGCTGGTATGAAATAGTTTATGCCCTTCTTTAACACCACATGATCGTTTCCTGAACGGTATCTATCCATTCCCCCAGCATATACGTCACAATGCATGTAGCTATCTTCGTTCGATATAGCAACTACGTAGAGGTTGGGATCGGTATATTTGAAAACTGCTCCAAAAACAACAAACAAACAAAATAAATTGAGTGAAACCAACTAAATTAATCAATAAACTATAGAAGAATAAAATTGAGGATGCATGAACACAAATTGAAAACAAGTATTTTTACCCAAAACATCTCCAGCCTTGAACTTCTTGCCCTCGGTCCAATGAGATAAGTCAACACCAGGGCTCCATCCTTTCTCATCCCCAACTGTGTATTCTACCGCATGAACATGTTCAGATTGAAGTAGTAAACTGACCAAAAGCCCAAATCCAATGACCAAAATTTTGTTCATTTCGATTGCCATCTTTGATTTGATTCGATTCGATTCACAAACTCACAAATTCTAAAGCCTTAACCGGTGACTATAGATTGGAATACGAAACCACATTACTAATCAATTTATAGATCATTGAGCCTATCCTGCTTTCAATTCATTTTGATTTGTTACTCAAAATACAATATGAAACTGCCGTAGATAATTTTCACAATTATTGAATAATTATTTATAGAATATTCCTTCTCCTTGTATGGTTGCATTTGTCGCCCATAATCGGGATCAAATCCTGAAAATCATTTGTCAACCTCTCATTAGTTTCTTCTATAACTATTTTGATTTGTTTCTCAAAATAGTTTTATTTTTATTTTTATTTGTTTCATCAAGGTCAGCATGTGCTTGAATATCAGCCTTAAATCAGATCTCAAAAGTTGCATTGGTCAATGTTCTTTTATGTTTTCCTTCCATTTGTAAAAATTCCCCTCTTAATTTTAAGGTGAATTAAATCAAAATATTCTGACCAACCATGAGAAATAATTAAAAGGCTATAGAATAACCATACATCGCACATGGACATGGGTGGTAATGGCAAGATGTTATACCAGGGTTTGAACGGTGAGTAAAAATGAACTCTTACTAATAAGGAACAGAGACAAAGGAAATAAATCAGCCGTTGAGTAATGTAAGGACTTCTTAAGTTCGTGAAATGTTTTGTATGCCTACACATACACGTATACTAATTTATTATTCAATTGATGAAAATTAGGTCCCTGAATTATGTTTTCAGTAAAATAAGTTTATAAATTCATTAAAAATTTCTAATTTCATTCTTATTATTATATTCAAAACTATTTTATTCAACTTAAGTTACTTGACATACTTTAGAGCTTGCCTTTCTTGCCTATAAGCCCTTAACATTTCATATAAGTTGCGAATCTAACGTCTAATTTACCCTCCAAAGTTAAATATATACACTACTTTTTATGTAAAATTACTAGTCTACCCTCTAAAGTGTATCACATGCTTGTAACGTGACTTAAATTGATGAAAAATTGAATACAGTAGCTTTGAGTCTAATATGAAGGATGTAGTTAGCAGAATTTTATAATTCAATGACTGATTTTTTAGAAAAAAAATAGTTTATGGACCTAATTTTTACTCAAGTGATAATTCACTGACTAAATTAACAATTCACCCTAACTTATAATAGCTAAAAAATTATAGTACCTAAAAATTATACGTAAAGCCTTTGCAACCCCAATTCATGGATCAATTGACTATTGATGGTCAGTTTAACAATGCGATCCAAATGCCTTAAGCATGATGCCTTAAAGGCAGTGATCTGGGCGTCACTAAACTTTTGACGTATCATCCCTAACATATGACAAGCTTGGGATAGGTTGTTAAATCTTCCTCTGTAGGATTATTCTTCTCTTGTCACTAATTGAACTCTTTGATTTGTCATCTGCTGTACAAATAACAATACAAGCATTCAACACAACCAAATTCAACAATATATACCTTTAACGCAACTTATCAATTAGTTTTCATAACAATACATCAGTCGTGGACAAAGCAACATGAATTTAGTAAACTTAAGTTAATTCATAAAATTGAAGAAGCTTTCATCAACACAAATCAACCCCAAGTCAACAATATAACTTCAACACAACCAAATTCAATAATATAAGCCTTATACACAACCTGTCAACAAGAGTTCATAAACCCACATCAAAACCAAATTTTCATTATCGACCATGCATAAATAACCATGAACACTAGATTAATTTTTATCAAATTTAACACAAATAATAAAATTTACTTCTTAGGTTTGGCATTTTCAAACTCACCAAATTTCAAAGTGACCCAGAAGGAAGTATGATTTCAAGTATCTGTGGAAGCAAGGACTCTTACCTCGATTTGGAGAAAGCAAGTACGATGTCCTTTCTGTCCAACCGACTGGACAAATTAAGAACCAATTTTGACGAAGTTCGACTTAATTTCAAACACGCAATGTGGAAGTCGATTGAGTTTCAAACGCCCTGCCGGAGAAAAAAAACATTGGAGAAGTTGGACTGAATTTCGAACTATGTGGAATTCGATGTTTTTTTTTTAAAAAAAAAAAAATCGTTTGCTAGAGATTTTTTGGCAGAGGAGATGATAAGATTAATGAAGGAGGTAATTGTTGTTGGGGGAGGGAGAGAGTTATATTTGAAAAAAAAACTGGTGTCGGGTCCAATGGATTTTCATGACGAGTAGTTTTTGACCTGGTTTTACTGTAACCTTGCCTTGAATGATTTATTTACAGCCTTTGAAATCATATCGAACGGCCTACATTTGTTTGCACAAATGGATCCAAAACTCGGCCCGCAATGTTGAATGATCTTGAAGATCATTTTTTGCAAATTTGGGCCAGAATTATGGGGCTACGTCCATCAAGTCCTCACATAATGTTGTAGGTCAAGATTATCTTCTCTGTGGTGCAACATAGCAAAAGAAGTTAGGTACCTATCTGACTCTACATAATTACTGTAATATTGACGTGGTTCTCTAAAAAATAATGTGTATAGATACGATTTTGTTAGTCCAATTCCCTATTTGTAACTAGATTTGTTCTTTTTTTTTAGTTGTGTTCTTGTTTTCATGGGTTTTAAATGTCGGTCGTGTACTTTTTTTTTTTTTTTTGGTGAAACGGCAAATTGTATTACCAAGGCCGAAGCCGAAAAAAGGAAAGCTTACAACAAAGCAACAACCAGAGGAAGTACACAATGAAGAGGGGAATAAGAAATAACGACGCAGAAACAAGAATCACGCGTCATCCCCCCTACACTGAAACCAAAAAATTAAGGAGGGCTGGGAAGCCCATCCTTATTCAAAATATGAACCAACGAGGATGGAGGACGGTTAACCCAAGTAGTCCCACACATCTCCGTGTTACTCCTCGACGCCAAACGGTCCGCCGCTAGATTAGCTGTCCTTGGAACCCAAGACCAGCGGCACCTCTGAAAGGTATCCCCGAGTCTAGAGACTCTAGACAACGAAGGGAACGCCTCCCAAACAATTAGATACAATGTTACGTAGTGTTGTATTCTTGTTTTCATGGGTTTTGGTTGCTTTGCTTTAGTGTCCATGTACACTTATGAATATATACTTGTATCAATTTTTATATTGTTGCTTTATTTATCGATTACTTCAGGTACTAATGATGTAGAACGTAGCCACCCATAAGGTTAAGGTGGGTTGTAGCCCATCGAGGTTTTCTGTTAGGGTAGTGCTATTCATGCATTCAATTTTACTTCTCATACCTCTCTCAATTTTTGGCTGTTGGATCAAATGAATTAAAGATGATCAATGACAAAAAATTAATAAGGAGGTGTGTTGGAGGGAAAAATGAGGTCTCGCAGCTACTCGCTCAGGTGGGCATAAGTCTCTTTGGGGCATAAATATGGACATGATCTACAGAACTGCTAGATTTGGCTTCTTTTGTCCCTGTAGTATTATCGCCCTTTCCAAAGAAACTACCTCCATCAAATGCCTTTGAGTAATTAAAAATTGTACCCCTCATGCGGTCCAGGTACCTAGATCCAGCATTTCCCCGAAAGGATTAAGATTAGAATTGGGTTGCAGTAAACAATAACAAGAAAGGATTAAAATTGGGTTGCAGGATCAAAAAACCCAGAAAGGAATAAGACCATATTTGAAGGAAAGCAATGGATTTATTTTTATGAGAAGCAATGGGAAAAGCTACAAATCTCTTACACCTGAGAAACCCATCCATTTTTTTCCGAAATCAAGGTCAATTTCTCGCTAGAGATAAATCACTTTCTATTAGCAAAACTTTGGCCCTCCGTACAAAAAAGAATGTAAAACAAACCAAAGGCACCATTAAAATTATTACGATGAAATTATCCTAACGTAGCCTACTCGACAGAATTCCCATCATTTCGGTCATGAAATGCTTGACAATTCATAGACCATAATGCATAACTTAAACAAGTAGGTAAATATCATTGAAGCTACAAGCATCGTTACAGCACTGGAAGCTAGTAACCATTTTACAGGCAACCAAAATTGAGGAAAGAGAATGAAAGCTCTACCAAACCAACTTGATAATAAATTCTACAGCCAACAATCTCTTATACAATACAAGGGAAGAAACTAAATTAAACTGAAAAAGCACTTGGCTTTCAATTAGAAATCAAATCAGTCATTTTGCGTTTAATAAATTACATCTTTTCAAACAATCAAAAGAAACTTGGGTTCAACATCAGATAGAAAATATCAACAACACAAGGACATTATATTTTAAATTCTCAAAGAATCAAAGCACCAGGAAACACCCATTTTATAAACTCCAAGAAGATCATCGCCGGAAAAAGGGTAGAAAATGTAGCAACCATACAGAAAAAAGCCGGGTAACTCTCAAGTTCTCCACATTAAAAATCCAAATTTAAACATATTTTCCCACCAGAAAACACAATCCAGCAAACAATGAGTGAAGAGTGACTGAGAGACTCACTGCAAGGCCTACAGCTCCCATATGCGAAAAAAGCCACTGTTGATCCAGGAAAGTAGTTCCTCTTCTTCAAACTGTAAGAGCAAAACCAATAAAAACTGTAAGCCAAATATTCCCTGACAACATGTCTAATGTAATAACCCATCAGTCTTCCAGCAGTACTACTTGTCATCTAGAACAAGAACAATCTTTCAACCAGAAATTCTACCAAATCTTTCTTCAAAATTCATCAATTCATCTTTAATACTAGAAAACTAAAAATAATTTCTCCCAGGTATTGATAGCATGGTGAAGAAATTCAAAGCAAGAACATGAAATTGAACAAAATACCACTCAAGGACTGACTGAGAATCGAATTGTCATAAAGCAAGACTATATCACCATTATCCCCTGGAAGGCTTTTTCAAACGACGAATTCTATTTACATTGAGATAGCACGACAAAATTCAAACCAATCAAACACAAAATCAAAGCAACGAATTCCATTTAACATTGAAATAGCACGAAAAATACAAACCAATGAAGGAACCCTGTGAGTTGTGGTTACAAACTGTGCATGAATCTACTGTGTTGTCCAACCATTCAAAACAAACTTATACTGGCTAGCTGTTGTTCAGGGTATCAACAGAGAAATTTAATTGCTCTTTCAACTCTGTGGTTGTCTGAAATTTAAGGGAATCTCTAGTTTTTGAGATAAATCATTTTCTATTGGCACAAGCTTTAGCCCTCCGTACAAAAAAGAATGTAAAACAAACCAAAAGCACCACTAACATTATTATGATGAATAATCCTACATGGCGGTGGACACCCTTATCATCTCCACTCATAAAAGGTCTCGCAGCTACGCGCTTATGCCCATGATCTACAGAACCACTAACATTATTAGAATTGGGTTGGCACTAAACAAAAACAAGAGAGGATTAGAATTGCGTTGCAGAACCAATGAACCCAGAAAGGATTAAGATCAGTGTTGAAGCAAAGCAGTGCATTTATTTGTATGAGGAGCAATGTGGACAGCTACAAATCTCTCACATTTGAGAAACCCATCTATTTTTTCCGAAATTGACATTGAGATAGCAATTACAAAATTGAAACCAATCAAACACAAAATCAAAGAAATGAATTCTATTTAAAATTGATATAGCACGAAAAATCCAAACCAATCAAGGAACCCCAAGACTTGGTCAAAAGCCGCACAAATCTACTCTGTTGTCCAACCATTCAAAACAAACTTATACTCGCTAGCTATTATATTATTCGGGGTATCAACAGACAACTTTAATTCATTTTTCAACTCTGGGGTTGTGCCTATGGGATCATTGAAACCCCCGTACCAACTTCCCTTCACCACATGGTCAATAGTTAAAATTCATTTCATCCAGGTTTGGGAAATACGGAGGCCTGATGGATGCACGGACAATGAACGAGTAAACAATTGGTGCCATGATTTTTTGGGTTCAGTCCCTGACTCTGGTTCTGAGTGCAGCAGCATCGAATGCTCACAATGTAACACTTACTGTATGCATCTAAATGTTGTTATAATACGCCTAATGTTCTTATCATTATGAGGCAACCGGAGTTGAAGTTACTATTGCAATTTGTAGATTTTTGGGTTGACGTTCCAAGGAGCCAAAAATGTTGAGCCTGAATCTACTTAAGTTACTAAACTGTTGAACTTGATAGAATCACATTTTTAAAAGCTAAGAAAGTCAAGGCCAACTTAATAGATGAAAGTCATAATGAAGAAACTCAAGTGGATTCCAGCCATAAATTATAAGTATATCAATTCTACCTTAGAACTGAAGCAGGCTACAGATAACACATTTAAAGTTATACGAAAAACACATATAAACAAAGAGGTATAAAGAAAGAAACTTACAGGGCGGTGGACACTCTTATCATCCCCACTCATAAAAGGTCTCGCAGCTACGCGCTCAGGTGGGCATAAGTCTCTTCGGGGCATAAATATGGACATGATCTACTGAACTGCTAGATTTGGTTTCTTTTGTCCCTGTAGTATTATTGCCATTTCCAAAGAAACTACCTCCATCAAATGCCTTTGAGTAATTAAAAATTGTACCCCTCATGCGGTCCAGGTACCTAGATCCAGCATTTCCCCGAAAGGATTAAGATTAGAATTGGGTTGCAGTAAACAAAAAGAAGAAAGGATTAGAATTGGGTTGCAGTAAACAAAAACAAGAAAGTAATCAAATCAGTCATTTTGCGTTTAATAAATTACATCTTTTCAAACAATCAAAAGAAAATTGGGTTCAACATCAGATTGAAAATATCAACAACACAAGGACATTACATTTTAAATTCTCAAAGAACCAGCCCACAAGGAAACACCCATTTCACAAACACAAGGGCACGATTATACAATCCTAACGAAACAGAGTTCCCATCATTTCAGCCAGGAAATGCTTGAAAATTCATAGACCATAATGCATAACATAAACAATGCTTGAAGCTACAAACATCTTTACAGCAGTGGAAGCTAGCAACCATTTTACAGGCAACCCAAATGGAGGAAAGAGAATGAAAGGTCTACCAATCCAACTTGGTAAAAAAGTCTACAGCCAAATCTCTTAAACAATACAAGGGTAGAAACTAAAATTAAACCCAAAAAGCACTCGGCTTTCCATTAGAAATCAGATGAGTAATTTTTCATGTAATAAAATTCATATACTTTCAAACAATCAAAAGAAAATTGGGGTGAACATCAGATTGAAACTATGAAAACCACAAGGGCACGATTATTTAAATTCTCAAAGAACCAACCCACAAGGAAACACCCATTTCACAAACACAAGGGCACGATTATACAATCCTAACGAAACAGAGTTCCCATCATTTCAGCCAGGAAATGCTTGAAAATTCATAGACCATAATGCATAACATAAACAATGCTTGAAGCTACAAACATCTTTACAGCAGTGGAAGCTAGCAACAGGCAACCCAAATGGAGGAAAGAGAATGAAAGGTCTACCAATCCAACTTGGTAAAAAAGTCTACAGCCAAATCTCTTAAACAATACAAGGGTAGAAACTAAAATTAAACCCAAAAAGCACTCGGCTTTCCATTAGAAATCAGATGAGTAATTTTTCATGTAATAAAATTCATATACTTTCAAACAATCAAAAGAAAATTGGGGTGAACATCAGATTGAAACTATGAAAACCACAAGGGCACGATTATTTAAATTCTCAAAGAACCAACCCACAAGGAAACACCCATTTCACAAACACAAGGGCACGATTATACAATCCTAACGAAACAGAGTTCCCATCATTTCAGCCAGGAAATGCTTGAAAATTCATAGACCATAATGCATAACATAAACAATGCTTGAAGCTACAAACATCTTTACAGCAGTGGAAGCTAGCAACAGGCAACCCAAATGGAGGAAAGAGAATGAAAGGTCTACCAATCCAACTTGGTAAAAAAGTCTACAGCCAAATCTCTTAAACAATACAAGGGTAGAAACTAAAATTAAACCCAAAAAGCACTCGGCTTTCCATTAGAAATCAGATGAGTAATTTTTCATGTAATAAAATTCATATACTTTCAAACAATCAAAAGAAAATTGGGGTGAACATCAGATTGAAACTATGAAAACCACAAGGGCACGATTATTTAAATTCTCAAAGAACCAACCCACAAGGAAACACCCATTTCACAAACACAAGGGCACGATTATACAATCCTAACGAAACAGAGTTCCCATCATTTCAGCCAGGAAATGCTTGAAAATTCATAGACCATAATGCATAACATAAACAATGCTTGAAGCTACAAACATCTTTACAGCAGTGGAAGCTAGCAACAGGCAACCCAAATGGAGGAAAGAGAATGAAAGGTCTACCAATCCAACTTGGTAAAAAAGTCTACAGCCAAATCTCTTAAACAATACAAGGGTAGAAACTAAAATTAAACCCAAAAAGCACTCGGCTTTCCATTAGAAATCAGATGAGTAATTTTTCATGTAATAAAATTCATATACTTTCAAACAATCAAAAGAAAATTGGGGTGAACATCAGATTGAAACTATGAAAACCACAAGGGCACGATTATTTAAATTCTCAAAGAACCAACCCACAAGGAAACACCCATTTCACAAACACAAGGGCACGATTATATAATCCTAACGAAACAGAGATCCCATCATTTCAGCCAGGAAATGCTTGAAAATTCATAGACCATAATGCGTAACATAAACAATGCTTGAAGCTACAAACATCTTTACAGCAGTAGAAGCTAGTAGGAACCCAAATCGAGCGTAATAAATTCTACAGCAAACAATCTCTTATACAAGAATACAAGCGTAGAAAGTAAAATGAAACCCAAAAAGCGCTTGGCTTTCTATTAGAAATCAAATCAGTCATTTTTACTTATTTAATATATTTCATATTTTGGAAAAAGAAAAAGAAAATTACAAAACCAAGGGTTGAACGATGAACGAGTAAACAAATTTAAAAAACCCCGACTTGAATTTCGATAAATTAAAAAAACAACCCTAAGATTCTCCCACAGCAAACCCTAACCTTATTATCCCGCTCAAATCGACCAAAGATTGGGAGATTGAATTGAGGTCAGTGGAGTGGACCCAAGCTTTTCGTCGGTCGGGAATTTGGGCCGGGGCGGGTCTGAGGCAGCAGTGGCGGCGGTACCCCGAATGTTGGCCGACAAGACAACGATCTCTCGGCTTCCAAAGGAGGAGGGCGAGAGGAGAGAGAGAGAGAGAGAGAAATAAAGTGCATAAAAAAAACAAAGCCGAAGCTGCTTTTTTATTGATTCAAATTATTTAAAATTCATCAACAGAAAAAGAAAAATAAAAGCAACTCGCAACTCCATTCGACATTTCATTTCAACGACACCACGAGAGTGTCTTGTTCCAGACAACCTACTAAGATTATAATCCAGACAACCTACTCCTCCGCCGGGTTCACCCTCCGGCAATTGACCCTCACTTCGCCCTGGCCTCCCGTCAGCGGGCTCAGGGCCGACATCTTCTGCATGGCCGCCGCAAAATCCGCCTCGAACGCCGACAGGTTCCTGCTGTAGCGCAGGACCTGCTCCTCCACCGCATTGCCGCTCCCGCCGCCGAACAGTGCCTGGTCCGACCGGAACAGGCCCTTCCGCTCCACCAGGTTGCCGTAGTAGGCGTTGTCGAACATGTCGGGGCTCCGAGGGTCAAGGGGCGCCACTCTGAGGTCGCCCCCGACAGGTGGACAGGCGGTCTGCAGCCTGGCCGCGTACTCCCGGTCCATGTTGGCGTCGTTGTAGATGCGACCGCGGAAGAAACGGCAGCTCGACCTCCCGATGGTGTGGGCGCCAGACAGGGCCACCATCTCTGCCTCCGTGAAGCCCTTGGCGGCGAACATCTCCCTGAGACCGGCGAGAGGGGAATCCGGGCCGGGCAGCTCGACGGTGGCGCTGGCATTGGGCGCCAGGGAATCCCTCCGGCCAAGCAGGAGGTCCCAACTTGGCCCGCCCACCGCAACGACCCCTTCTCTGGCTGCCACGGCCAGAGTGTCGGCGCAGGACACGACGCCCGGGCAGACATGCTCGAGCTCCGACTTTGCGGCGTCCACGACCTGGAAGCCGCGGAGGGAATTCTTGTTCGGAGGGGTGCCCTTCTCTCCTTCCACGGCAGGGGTGTCGTCCAGGAGGACGGAGCCGTCGCAGCCCTGCACGAAGCAGTCGTGGAAGTGCATTCGGAGGAGGGAGGCCCCGAGTCGAGGCTCCCCGGCGACGGCCCTTTGGACCACTGCACGGATGACGGAGGTGGCCCGGGGGCAAGTGGCGTGGTAGAAGGTTGAGGACAGGGGGGGAGACGGGGCTGCAGTGGCGGAAGCTGCGGTGGATGGGTGGGGGAGTAGGAGTAGGGATAGGAGGAGGAGAGAAAAGGTGGTGGCGAAGAAGAGGACTCTGTTTTCCATCTCCGAGTTGAAAAGAAAACAGAGCAAGTTAGTTGAAAAGAAAACAGAGCAAGTTTGAGAGGATATGGGGTTACAAGGAGGATAGAGAGAGGGCATATTTATGGTGTTTCTTGTAGCTGTGAATCGGTGCATGGGCGATGAATGTGTATGTGTGAAGGCTGATATAATTGGAGTGTGAACGCTAGCTAGCTGATCATGCATGGCTGAAAAAATAAAACTCTAATTAATCATGCATGCACAAATATGCATATGAACATCCCAAAGTCTTCCCGATAGATTATTATGGCTTTCTTCCAGTCGTGAATGTTTCCCTTTAAACTCGATCAGCTCTCGATTTGGGAGGGAATAAGACTATCTGGCAAAGGCTACAAACTTGATCACCTGGTTGTAACTGGTTTGGTATTTGGATGGAGCGAGTTGGGCCTATTATTTCCACTACATATATATATATATATATATATATATATATATATATATATATCGGGCTGTGTGCTTCAGCTGAACCAGATCAAAACAAATCAAATCAAATCAAATCTCAACAAGTTGGGCTCTATCACTATATATGTTTTTGGTCTGTTTAATTACTAGTCCAATCCAATGTGAAGAAGCTCTCTACTTTTTTGCTTCATTCGGGTTTGGGTTTCCTGCTTAATTAATTAGGTTAATCAAAGATCGCAAACCACCGCGTCCAAGACACTACTGGACTGGTAGTTCGTAACACATCCCAAGCCCACGTATGAGTCCAGGTTGGAGAAGTGATGTCCAAGCCCATGTACACATATAGGCTTATCTTTAATGGGTTTAGTTCCAAGTTCCGTCCAAAGTGGACTAAATGTGGTAGCTACGGTTTTCCTGTTACGTATTACAAGATTCAAGATATTAAAAATATGATGGGTCAACATATAACTTACAAGAACTAGCGTTAGATTGTTATGTGTTTCAGAGGCATTATAATTATTAAGCTAACGCTAACTGAGTATTATGAGTTGATACCGCTTATGTTTTCTTTAACAACTTCAAATGATCGATGCATGTGTTTTCGGTACTGTCTCCTTACGGCCAGCGTCACCGAGGGCAAGGAAGTTTCTTAACTTTCGCTGTCCTTGTTTTCGACTCGATTTGGTTCAGTTCGGTTCGATTTGATTTTCTTTTGGTTTTTTCCGTTTGAATTTTTTCGGTTCGGTTTGAAGTTGATGAACACAAGTTCCCGACACTTACAGAACCAATTAAAAAAAATTAAAACCAGAGGATGTCCACGTAAAGATGACACTTCTTCTTGTTGTTTGCCATCAGCCTTTGAGATTTCAAAAGCTCTTTTAGGTCATGATAGCCAGCCAAAACCCTTTAAAAAGAAACCAAGGGGAAGACCACGCAAATTGAAGGTATGCACTTATCTTTATAGTTGTGATGTTTGATATACTAATTGTAACTTCACCGAGTAACCCTTGATTACTATACAGACTTATAGCTCAATTTTACGCAATCTGGCCGCCCTTATGCATCAATATACGGGACAATTCCCTGAGGCAATAAAGCAATACATTACTATTGTGATTGATGTCCTTGGAGATGGTAATTGTGCATATAGAGTCATAGCTGAAGCAAAGGGATTTGGTCAAGATCCATGGCCAAGGGTACGTAAGGACCTATAGGCGGAAGTACGTGGTTGCCCATTCCTATATGAGCAAGCTTTTGGTTAGAAAGAGAGACGTGCTGAGATTGACCAAGCACTTGACTATTTTGAAGATTCATATGCACTGGAACTCTACTGGATGAACATGCCAGATATGGGCCATGTTATAGCTTCATGTTATCGTGTAGTGGTGGTTTTTTATCCCGTTTGCAATGCCTCTCATTCCTACCTTTATATGTATTTGGAAATGATGACCCCACTAGTCTTCCTGAGATTGCAATTGGTTTAGTCAATGACAATCACTTTATACATGTACTAAGAGTTGACTTACTTTATACAGGTACTAAGAGTTAAC
Source organism: Cotoneaster glaucophyllus (assembly GCA_036320875.1). NCBI lineage: Eukaryota > Viridiplantae > Streptophyta > Magnoliopsida > Rosales > Rosaceae > Cotoneaster > Cotoneaster glaucophyllus. The sequence continues at coordinate 41,997 of JAVVNS010000033.1, forward strand.
TTACTTTATTCACCAAAATCCGCCGGAAACCCTAGAATGGGTGGGTTTCAATTGATCACCATCGGTGCTCCGCCGACCATACAGTTGTTTGGGCTTCGTTCTAAGCTTCCAAATGAGTCTAATTGTAGTGGTAATTGGGGGAAAACCTTTCACAATTAATGGATTCCGAGTGAGAAGACCGCGGCACCCATGGTGGGGGTTTTCCCAAATTCAAAACTAATTCCTCCCAAGTTTGAGGTAAAATAGATAGAAGGGATGATGAGGGATGATTTCCAGGTGGTGGGGAGCTTCGATTCACTGGAAAAAAAGGGTTAAAACCCATCGGAATTTCACAAAATCCCGACCGAGTCAGCTTACCCAGTTCGCGGGTCAAGATTCCCCGCATCTCTTTCCTTCCTTGCTCCTCCTTTCTTCCCTTCCCCCTTCGTCCCTCTCCCCCCTGATTTCTCCCCCTTTCCTCCTTTCTAATCTATCCTTTTTAATCTCAACCATTCATCAAACTTTTCTTACGCAACCACAGCCACACACGTGCACATCAACATAACTCTAGATTTCTGGAGTTTTCCAAATTAAATTAAATTACGAAAATATCCCTTACTTTAAACGTTAATATCTTTTTCGTTATAACTTCGTTTCACGAACGGTTTGCGCCCACGGGTCCGTGAGTTCGAGCTCCATTCAAAAATATAAATTTTTGACCTCGAAAGGTTTACGTATTTTAAATAATTCATTCCCAAACTTCAATCTTCGTAACTAGTTTGATATTAAAACTAAATTTTTATGAACTAATATAAATTCTCAATTCTTTTCATATATTCATAATTATGAATATCTGATTCATATATTTAAATTTTCCGGGGTATTACAAAAACGTCTAAAATTCTTCTATTTGTTTTTTGTTGGGTTTAAAAGTAGTAGCAGCAGCATCTTGTAAATCAAAGTCTTCAAGTTTTGAAGTAGTAGTAGTAGTAACAGCAGTAGCAGTGCGTGATTTAATGTCTGTAAACTGCAAATGGATTAGTAAGTTGGAATACTCACTGAATGAAGAGCTAATTGTAACTTCACTGAGTAACCCTTGATTACTATACAGACTTATAGCTCAATTTTACGCAATCTGGCCGCCCCTATGCATCAATATACGGGACAGTTTCCTGAGGCAATAAAGCAATACATTACTATTGTGATTGATGTCTTTGGAGATGGTAATTGTGGATATAGAGTCATAGCTAAAGCAATGATATTTGGTCAAGATTCATGGCCAAGGGTACGTAAGGACCTATAGGCGGAAGTACGTGGTTGCCCATTCCTATATGAGCAAGCTTTTGGTTAGAAAGAGAGGCGTGCTGAGATTGACCAAGCACTTGACTATTTTGAAGATTCATATGCACTGGAACTCTACTGGATGAACATGCCAGATATGGGCCATGTTATAGCTTCATGTTATCGTGTAGTGGTGGTTTTTTATCCTGTTTGCAATGCCTCTCATTCCTACCTTTATATGTATTAGGAAATGATGACCCCACTAGTCTTCCTGAGATTGCAATTGGTTTAGTCAATGACAATCACTTTATACAGGTACTAAGAGTTGACTTACTTTATTTACAACATTGAACGTTGTTTTTGTAAGCTAATTGACTCCTTTCGTGTTGTATAGCTACGTTTGGCACCAGGACATCCCATGCCACCGTTTGCACAAAATTGGCATACTCTTGTAGTAAATAATGCTCGACATGTGGAACAATTTAAGCTATTACTAGGTCTAAATAATGTAGCCACCACCGAAACGATATGTCTTGATTGTGACTAATTTATGTTTTACAAACTGAACTGAAATATATTGATTGCTAGGCAAGTGTTGTAAAAACAAGGTTTATTTTTTAATGGTATCTAGCGGGCGTGCAAAGCAACCTTGAAAAATATTTGAGCTAATTCCTCAAGCTATTCCTTACTTTATACAAGCTTACTTGGCCACCAAGCTTAGAACCCCTCACATAAATCACGATCATATTTAAGTTGGTGACGATGAACATGTATCATAAATTAACAACACTCATACAAATAATTAAATTTAATCAACTCAAAAGGTATGTATAGAAAGACGGGATTAGTGTATTCGTCCGACTCTGATGACAATGGTGAAATTCGCAGTGCAAATCTATTCGGACGTGAGAGGTCGATTCATCATGTTCTTGGAAACGGAAAAGGTATGTATGTTAATTTGAATTGGCATGCATGCTAAAACCCTAATTGGTGATCTGCTAATTACCCTTAGTCATATGGCGATGAATTGAACATGAAAGATCATAGATTAGTAATTAATCGCATTAATCTAGCAGTTGCAGATGTGTTGTTGTGGAGGAATATAAGGTGTATATTGAGAAATGTGGGTGTGGGGGTATTATGGGAAAATATGTGAAATGTATTAAGATAATTTTTAAGTGAAAAAAAAAAATGTGAAGTGTATTAAATATGTGGGGTTTATTCAACAATTTGTCGGATGTTAATATAATAAGTTGTTTTTTTTTTTTTTTTTTCTGTGGTTCTTCAGGAACCACCTTTCCCTTATTGCCCCCTAACACTTCCTCCTCTGGGGATCATCTAATTTCTTTTGGTCGGATATCTTCTTCCACCCATCTTCCTTCAGTACTCTCAATCTCAGTATCAAAGACTCAAGGTCTCTCGAAATGATAAGAACGATTTCTTCACTCCATGTTGTTTAAGAAATTATCCCGGATTCGAATTAATAATCATCAAAATGTGAAATTTATGTGCATATATATCGTTGTGATGTTGATGAGGATATGAACGCAATTAGTACAATAATTAACAAATTTTGTATCCGGAAAAGAGGGTCATTGCTATCATCAACAACCAAAACAAATCGACATTATGCGATATGATTTATTATTGACTTGGGAGGCATATACAAACTTCATTTTGATATTTTTTTTTCTTTAGTACCACAACAAATACAAACTTGCATAGATAAAATTATCGCGCATGCATGTCCATAGAAAATCACTAATTTTTGGTACAAGCACAACTCCAAAACAAAACATTTTATTAGCTAAAACAATGACAATTAAAAATAGAGCTCCAATTATTTCTTCAACAAATATTGCATCCATGGTAAGATAATTAACAATGGAGCCTGATAATTAACAATGCATCTTCGTGCTCATAATTACATAGTTACTCTGCATCAACTGCAATTCTCATTCCCTTTTCACAATAAAACCCACCAACTGGTATGAAATAGTTTATGCCCTTCTTTAACACCACATGATCGTTTCCTGAATGGTATCTATCCATTCCCCCAGCATATACGTCACAATGCATGTAGCTGTCTTCGTTCGATATAGCAACTACGTAAAGGTTGGGATCGGTATATTTGAAAACTGCTCCAAAAACAAGAGACAAACAAAATAAATTGAGTAAAACCAACTAAATTAATCAATAAACTATAGAAGAATAAAATTGAGGATGCATGAACACAAATTGAAAACAAGTATTTTTACCCAAAACATCTCTAGCCTTGAACTTCTTGCCCTCGGTCCAATGAGATAAGTCAACACCAGGGCTCCATCCTTTCTCATCCCCAACTGTGTATTCTACCGCATGAACTTGTTCAGATTCAAGTAGTAAACTGACCAAAAGCCCAAATCCAATGACCAAAATTTTGTTCATTTCAATTGCCATCTTTGATTTGATTTGATTTGATTCGATTCACAAACTCACAAATTCTAAAGCCTTAACCTGTGACTATAGATTGGAATACGAAACCACATTACTAATCAATTTATAGATCATTGAGCCTATCCTGCATTCAATTCATTTTGATTTGTTACTCAAAATACAATATGAAACTGCCGTAGATAATTTTTACAATTATTGAATAATTATTTATAGAATATTCCTTCTCCTTGTATGGTTGCATTTGTCGCCCATAATCGGGATCAAATCCTGAAAATCATTTGTCAACCTTTGATTTGTTTCTTCTATAACTATTTTGATTTGTTTCTCAAAATAGGCTTTTTTTTTATTTGTTTCATCAAGGTCAACACGTGCTTGAATATCAGCCTTAAATCAGATCTCAAAAGTTGCATTGGTCAATGTTCTTTTCTGTTTTCCTTCCATTTGTCAAAATTCCTCTCTTAATTTTAAGGTGAATTAAATCAAAATATTCTGACCAACCATGAGAAATAATTAAAAGGCTATAGACTAACCATACATCGCACATGGACATGGGTGGTAATGGGCCATTACTAATGGCAAGATGTTATACCAGAGTTTGAACGGTGAGTAAAAATGAACTCTTACTAATAAGGAACAGAGACAAAGGAAATAAATCAGTCGTTGACTAATGTAAGGACTTCTTAAGTTGTTGAAATGTTTTGTATGCCTACACATACACGTATACTAATTTATTATTCAATTCATGAAAATTAGGTTCCTGAATTATGTTTTCAGTAAAATAAGTTTATAAATTCATTAAAAATTTATAATTTCATTCTTATTATTATATTCAAAGCTATTTTATTCAACTTTTCGTCAACTTAAGTCACTTGACATACTTTAGAGCTTGCTTTTCTTGCCTATAAGCTGCTAACATTTCATATAAGTTGCGAATCTAACGTCTAATTTACCCTCCAAAGTTAACTATAGACACTACTTTTTTATGTAAAATTACTAGTCTACCCTCCAAAGTGTATACATGCTGGTAACGTGACTTAAATTGATGAAAAATTGAATACAGTAGCTTTGAGTCTAATATGAAGGATGTAGTTAGCAGAATTTTATAATTCAATGACTGATTTTTTAGAAAAAAATAGTTTATGGACCTAATTTTTACTCAAGTGATAATTCAGTGACTAAATTAACAATTCACCCTAACTTATAATAGCTACAAAATTATAGTACCTAAAAAGTATACGTAAAGCCTTTGCAACCCCATTTCATGGATTAATTGACCATTGATGGTCAGTTTATCAATGCGATCCAAATGCCTTAAGCATGATGCCTTAAAGGCAGTGATCTGGGCATCACTAAACTTTTGACGTATCATCCCTAACATATGACAAGCTGGAAAGGGAGTCCCAGAAAATCCAAGAGAGATTGAGAAACCCAAAGCCCAAGGAGCTTAGAAGCAGATAAATCTGAGCGCAATAGCCGACCGCCCAAGGCCTAAGGTACTGAATCAATACAGATCCACCACTGACAAAAGCTTGCTGATGACAATCATCGCAAGTCAAAATACTCTTCTAAGAGCCCCTGGCGACAGAAAAAAAATCTTAGCTTCAGACAGTACAATGTCAACTTGGTGCAAGTCCTTAGGACTCCTACGAAGACCCAAGCTTTTGACAACTTTATAGTCATCGGTACGCAAGTCATAGAGAATGGTAACACGTGGCGGATAAGGCAATTAGGGGTGGGGTCGGCCAAAATCGATACCGAACCGAATTTTGATTTGGTTCAGTTCAGTTCGATTTGATTTTCTTTTGGTTTTTTTCATTTGAATTTTTTTATTTTATCAATGCCGCACACCTAAACAGCTGATCTTAACATTCCTCTTGAGTCTTGATAGTAATAAAAGTAAACGAGCTTTTATCCAGAGCTGAAGGCTTTTTTTTTTTTTTTTTTTTTTTGCCTGGAAAGTTTCCAGTGGCTTAATTGTCAATTGCATTAATGCATGTGGGTTCTCTAAGCTTTTGGGAGGTTTTAGAAGATGAGATCAAATCATCTGCACCCAAAATGGGTGTGCCCTCTCTGTGGCCCCAATAAGTGTTCGACACATATTAAATTTATGACAACAAAATTAAGAAAAGTTAAGATAATGAATACGTGTCAAACACTTAATGGGGTCACAGAGAGGCCATATCCATTTTAGGTGCAGAAGATTTGATCTCTTAGAAGATGGGATTTGTGAGTAGTTTATTGGGAATTCTTGGTTTTGGGATTAGAATCTCTCTTGGACTGTTGGTGGGGTTTTTCCTTTTTGTTAATTCAAATCCCAAAGAAGTTGAGGTAAATTCATTTTATATTTTTTATTTGTTCATTCTTTGTTTGATCATAGTTAAGTTCCCTCCATAAAGGTCATTTCCTCCGTGCCACTAAACCCTATAAGCCATCCCATCTCAAGGCAAATGAAATGAAGATTATCATGTCCTTGTAAATCTAATGGTCCAAAGCATGTTAAAATATATTTAATTAGTGCTAAAGAGTTGAATTTTGAAAGGTTGGAAGCTTGGCACTAAGAAGAAGATACCAGTTGATTTTTCAAGAAGAATGCTAAGATTAGTCTTTGGTTTTTGTTTTATTTATTATTTAAGAAGAATGCTAAGATTAGGTTTAGGTTTAATACTAAAAATAAAACGGTGTCATTTTAAGTGTAAAGGAACTCAATTTGGTTCGGTTTGATTTGGTTCGGTTTCAAAATGTTTAAAATTCTTCTATTTGTTTTTTGTTGGGTTTAAAAGTAGTAGCAGCAGCATCTTGTAAATCAAAGTCTTCAAGTTCTGAAGTAGTAGTAGTAGTAACAGCAGTAGCAGTGCGTGATTTAATGTCTGTAAACTGCAAATGGATTAGTAAGTTGGAATACTCACTGAATGAAGGGCTATCATCGAAATGGAAGGTGTAAAAGTCTGTTTTTTCTTTCACGTCAACTGGACACCTTACTAGAAGCAGGTTTCGTAGTCGGTTGTTGTGGGATTTGCGGAGGTGGTTGCGAAAGGAGGAGGCATTGGATGAGATACCTCCATGACGTGCACACTCCGGTGCATGTGAGTAGGGTTTTGACCAACAACCTCAGCAGGATGTCGAGCATGACTTCTTCCGGTAGCATTTCTTCCACCGAAGACAACTTTTGTCTCCTTTCTTTTTTTTTTTTTTTTTTTTTCTTTACCTCACATTAAAATTTAATATTAAATCACTCATTTGCTCCACTATGCAATGACAATTTTGACCTTATCATATTTAAAATAAAAATAAAAATTTCTAAATACACCCCAAATTACTTTTAGCGTATTATTTATCTTCTCAACTATCAAAACCCTCCCACCCTCCATTGTTGAACAAAACCCTAACCAATGAAACTACAAACATGTTGATTGAGAAAAATTGCTTTTGACAAAATGGAACACGAAATCGATGTCTCGGAAGCTTCACATGAGGTAAGACTTCATATTTTTCATTGTTTTAGTGATTTCGACGACATCGATATTTATTTAATCATGCGTTTGGTGCGTTATTTAAACTTCTATATTCATATTCATTTTTAGGGATCACAAGGATCCCAGCAACTATTCATCAGTTTCTTTGCTGCTAGGGTTTTGTTGATTTTTGGGCTTTGTTTTTCTCTGAGAAACTCTATAATCTGATTACTGGCATGAAATTAGTAATAGACTGAATACGAGGTCTCCTAATAGACTATTTGAGGTTACTATAGCCCTAGCATCTTAAATCTTTGGTACTATCTTAAAGCAAAAAAGAAACTGCTAGTAAAGACAAAAGGATGACATACAGGCATCATTAAAGTTGAGCATACTCTTACGATTCTCTCGACCCAGGCTTGACTTCTCCCCCCAAAGCAGAATTACAAATTTCATGACAACCTTGGACGAGAATGCTTCTGCAATCCGATTGAGAAATTCGGGACTGTCCACAGCAAGTGCGACACTGTAGTAGTGATGAAACTTAAAATTATTTTATGGAGTCATCAAGGCAAAAAAAGAAGGAAACATGTGTTAAAAATGCTTAAGATTATTTGAAAGAACAAATTTGCTTAAAGTATGAGACTAACAGAGCATATACTTATAGTCGATAAGGATTGTAAAAGAATTTTGGATTTTGTTTAGGTGATGTCCTTCATTGTTAGTTTTGGTGTGTTTATTTGATTAATTCTTGATAACTTTTTTGGTAATCCGATGAAACATACGTGTGGTTACGTGTGTATTTTTGGGTGAAAGATGCAAAAAGTGAGCATTGATATTTGATACACCAATAGTAGGGTTTTTAATACACAAGTGGTGATTATTTAGTTTCTATGTGTACATTCAAATGCATGGGAGAATATGTCTTTAATTGAAGCTGTACGATTGTTATACGAAATATTTATTCCGAAAGTAAACCATATATGAGAAACTTAGAGTTTCTGTTCATTTTCAATTTTGTTTTTTTTTTTTTTGGGTGTGATAGTTCTTTATTATGCATTCTTTATTGTGGATAATGAATAATTATGTTTTTGATGTTATAGTTATTGATTTATTTATTGATTGTACTAATGAACAGGGCGGAAAGTGCACATTCAAAGCTAAAACGGATGATTAGCTCTAGCCAGCTTAGCTTTGATATATTCTGGAATTATTAGAGTTGCAACACTGAACTAAAGGCCTCATTTGAGAAGAGTCGATATTTTGTCTACCATGGTTTGAAGCATGAAGAGTTGAAAGAGTTAAGTGGTTTTGTATCCATCGAAGCGTTAAACACAATTGTGTGTGAAGCAAAAAGGTAAATTCAGGATTTGTTGTTTCTTTATGGTGTATAGTTACACATATAATATTTTTTTTTTTTTTTAATATTTTGAACATAATTGACTCAGTTGGTGATGATGTTGTATCATGTGGTTGTACTCTTCGATGTACACACCAACTCCCTTGTGCTCATGAAATTGCAAAGTATAGGAGTAGTAGTCAACCAATTCAAATTGACTGTATACATCCTCGTTGGAGAAGGTTGGACATGATTATTGAACCTCCGACTATTAATCCCCCAATTCTTCCAATAAGAGCACTCACTGAACGGTTTGTCAATTGGTTTGAGGGTCAAACTAATGAATCTAGACGACAACTATGCATTAAAATAGAGGAGTTGATGAACCCAAGTTCCACGACACTTACAGAACCAATTAAAAAAAATAAAACCAGAGGATGTCCACGTAAAGATGACACTTCTTCTTGTTGTTTGCCATTGGCCTTTGAGATTTCAAAAGCTCTTTTAGGTCATGATAGCCAGCCAAAACCCTCTAAAAAGAAACCAAGGGGAAGACCACGCAAATTGAAGGTATGCACTTAACTTTATAGTTGTGATGTTTGATATACTAATTGTAACTTCACTGAGTAACCCTTGATTACCATACAGACTGATAGCTCAATTTTACACAATCTGGCCGCCCCTATGAATCAATATACGGAACAGTTCCCTGAGGCAATAAAGCAATACATTACTATTGTGATTGATGTCCTTGGAGATGGTAATTGTGGATGTAGAGTCATAGCTGAAGCAATGGGATTTGGTCAATATTCATGGCCAAGGGTACGTAAGGACCTATAGGCAGAAGTACGTGGTTGCCCATTCTTATATGAGCAAGCTTTTGGTTAAAAAGAGAGGCGTGCTGAGATTGACCAAGCACTTGACTATTTTGTAGATTCATATGCACTGGAACTCTACTGGATGAACATGCCAGATATGGGCCATGTTATAGCTTCATGTTCTCGTGTAGTGGTGGTTTTTTATCCCATTTGCAATGCCTCTCATTCCATTGAACAAGCAGTTGAGTTACTTTATTTACAACATTGAACGTTGTTTTTGAAAGCTAATTGACTCCTTTCGTGTTGTATAGCTACGTTTGGCACCAGGACATCCCATGCCACCGGTTGCACAAAATTGGCATACTCTTGTAGTAAATAATGCTCGACATGTGGAATAATTTAAGCTATTACCAGGTCTAAATAATGTAGCCATCATCGAAATGATATGTCTTGATTGTGACTGATTTATGTTTTACAAACTGAACTGAAATATATTGATTGCTAGGCAAGTGTTGTACAAACAAGGTTTATTTTTTAATGGTATCTAGCGGGCATGCAAAGCAACCTTGAAAAATATTTGAGCTAATTCCTCAAGCTATTCCTTACTTTATACAAGCGTACTTGGCCACCAAGCTTAGAACCCCTCACATGAATCACGATCATATTTAAGTTGGTAACGATGAACATGTATCATCAATTAACAGCACTCATACAAATAATTAAGTTTAATCAACTCAAAAGGTATGTATAGAAAGCCGGGATTAGTGTATTCGTCCGACTCTGATGACAATGGTGAAATTCGCAGTGCAAAGCTATTCGGACGTGAGAGGTCGATTCATCATGTTCTTGGAGACGGAAAAGGTATGTAATGTTCATTTAAATTGGCATGCATGCTAAAACCCTCATTGGTGATCTGCTAATTACCCTCAGTCATATGGCGATGAATTGAACATGAAAGATCATAGATTAGTAATTAATCTAGCAGTTGCAGATGTGTTGTTGTGGAGGAATATGTGGTGTATATTGAGAAATGTGGGGTGTATGTAGAAAATATAAGGTGTATATTGAGAATGTGGGGTGTGGGGGTATTATGGGAAAATATGTGAAATGTATTAAGATAATTTTTAAGTGAAAAAGCAAATGTGAAGTATATTAAATATGTGGGGTTTATTCAACAATTTGTGGGATGTTAATATAATATATATTTTTTTTCTATGGTTCTTCAGGAACCACCTTTACCTTATTGCCCCCTAACACTTCCTCCTCCGGGGATCATCTAATTTCTTTTGGTCGGATATCTTCTTCCACCTATCTTCCTTCAGTACTCTCAATCTCAGTATCAAAGATTCAAGGTCTCTCGAAATGATAAGAACGATTTCTTCACTCCATGTTGTTTAAGAAATTATCCCGGATTCGAATTAATAATCATCAAAATGTGAAATTTATGCGCATACATATCGTTGTGATGTTGATGAGGATATGAACGCAATTAGTACAATAATTAACAAATTTTGTATCCGGAAAAGATGGTCATTGCTATCATCAACAGCGAAAACAAATCGACATTATGCGATATGATTTATTATTGACTTGGGAGGCATATACAAACTTCATTTTGATAATTTTTTTTTTCTTTAGTACCACGATAAATACAAACTTGCATAGATAAAATTATCGCGCATGCATGTCTATAGAAAATCACTCAGTTTTGGTACAAGCACAACTCCAAAACAAAACATTTTATTAGCTAAAACAATGACAATTAAAAATAGAGCTCCAATTATTTCTTCAACAAATATAGCATCCATGGTAAGATAATTAACAATGGAGCCTGATAATTAACAATGCATCATCGCACTCATAATTACATAGTTACTCTGCATCAACTGCAATTTTCATTCCCTTTTCACAATAAAACCCACCAGCTGGTATGAAATAGTTTATGCCCTTCTTTAACACCACATGATCGTTTCCTGAACGGTATCTATCCATTCCCCCAGCATATACGTCACAATGCATGTAGCTATCTTCGTTCGATATAGCAACTACGTAGAGGTTGGGATCGGTATATTTGAAAACTGCTCCAAAAACAACAAACAAACAAAATAAATTGAGTGAAACCAACTAAATTAATCAATAAACTATAGAAGAATAAAATTGAGGATGCATGAACACAAATTGAAAACAAGTATTTTTACCCAAAACATCTCCAGCCTTGAACTTCTTGCCCTCGGTCCAATGAGATAAGTCAACACCAGGGCTCCATCCTTTCTCATCCCCAACTGTGTATTCTACCGCATGAACATGTTCAGATTGAAGTAGTAAACTGACCAAAAGCCCAAATCCAATGACCAAAATTTTGTTCATTTCGATTGCCATCTTTGATTTGATTCGATTCGATTCACAAACTCACAAATTCTAAAGCCTTAACCGGTGACTATAGATTGGAATACGAAACCACATTACTAATCAATTTATAGATCATTGAGCCTATCCTGCTTTCAATTCATTTTGATTTGTTACTCAAAATACAATATGAAACTGCCGTAGATAATTTTCACAATTATTGAATAATTATTTATAGAATATTCCTTCTCCTTGTATGGTTGCATTTGTCGCCCATAATCGGGATCAAATCCTGAAAATCATTTGTCAACCTCTCATTAGTTTCTTCTATAACTATTTTGATTTGTTTCTCAAAATAGTTTTATTTTTATTTTTATTTGTTTCATCAAGGTCAGCATGTGCTTGAATATCAGCCTTAAATCAGATCTCAAAAGTTGCATTGGTCAATGTTCTTTTATGTTTTCCTTCCATTTGTAAAAATTCCCCTCTTAATTTTAAGGTGAATTAAATCAAAATATTCTGACCAACCATGAGAAATAATTAAAAGGCTATAGAATAACCATACATCGCACATGGACATGGGTGGTAATGGCAAGATGTTATACCAGGGTTTGAACGGTGAGTAAAAATGAACTCTTACTAATAAGGAACAGAGACAAAGGAAATAAATCAGCCGTTGAGTAATGTAAGGACTTCTTAAGTTCGTGAAATGTTTTGTATGCCTACACATACACGTATACTAATTTATTATTCAATTGATGAAAATTAGGTCCCTGAATTATGTTTTCAGTAAAATAAGTTTATAAATTCATTAAAAATTTCTAATTTCATTCTTATTATTATATTCAAAACTATTTTATTCAACTTAAGTTACTTGACATACTTTAGAGCTTGCCTTTCTTGCCTATAAGCCCTTAACATTTCATATAAGTTGCGAATCTAACGTCTAATTTACCCTCCAAAGTTAAATATATACACTACTTTTTATGTAAAATTACTAGTCTACCCTCTAAAGTGTATCACATGCTTGTAACGTGACTTAAATTGATGAAAAATTGAATACAGTAGCTTTGAGTCTAATATGAAGGATGTAGTTAGCAGAATTTTATAATTCAATGACTGATTTTTTAGAAAAAAAATAGTTTATGGACCTAATTTTTACTCAAGTGATAATTCACTGACTAAATTAACAATTCACCCTAACTTATAATAGCTAAAAAATTATAGTACCTAAAAATTATACGTAAAGCCTTTGCAACCCCAATTCATGGATCAATTGACTATTGATGGTCAGTTTAACAATGCGATCCAAATGCCTTAAGCATGATGCCTTAAAGGCAGTGATCTGGGCGTCACTAAACTTTTGACGTATCATCCCTAACATATGACAAGCTTGGGATAGGTTGTTAAATCTTCCTCTGTAGGATTATTCTTCTCTTGTCACTAATTGAACTCTTTGATTTGTCATCTGCTGTACAAATAACAATACAAGCATTCAACACAACCAAATTCAACAATATATACCTTTAACGCAACTTATCAATTAGTTTTCATAACAATACATCAGTCGTGGACAAAGCAACATGAATTTAGTAAACTTAAGTTAATTCATAAAATTGAAGAAGCTTTCATCAACACAAATCAACCCCAAGTCAACAATATAACTTCAACACAACCAAATTCAATAATATAAGCCTTATACACAACCTGTCAACAAGAGTTCATAAACCCACATCAAAACCAAATTTTCATTATCGACCATGCATAAATAACCATGAACACTAGATTAATTTTTATCAAATTTAACACAAATAATAAAATTTACTTCTTAGGTTTGGCATTTTCAAACTCACCAAATTTCAAAGTGACCCAGAAGGAAGTATGATTTCAAGTATCTGTGGAAGCAAGGACTCTTACCTCGATTTGGAGAAAGCAAGTACGATGTCCTTTCTGTCCAACCGACTGGACAAATTAAGAACCAATTTTGACGAAGTTCGACTTAATTTCAAACACGCAATGTGGAAGTCGATTGAGTTTCAAACGCCCTGCCGGAGAAAAAAAACATTGGAGAAGTTGGACTGAATTTCGAACTATGTGGAATTCGATGTTTTTTTTTTAAAAAAAAAAAAATCGTTTGCTAGAGATTTTTTGGCAGAGGAGATGATAAGATTAATGAAGGAGGTAATTGTTGTTGGGGGAGGGAGAGAGTTATATTTGAAAAAAAAACTGGTGTCGGGTCCAATGGATTTTCATGACGAGTAGTTTTTGACCTGGTTTTACTGTAACCTTGCCTTGAATGATTTATTTACAGCCTTTGAAATCATATCGAACGGCCTACATTTGTTTGCACAAATGGATCCAAAACTCGGCCCGCAATGTTGAATGATCTTGAAGATCATTTTTTGCAAATTTGGGCCAGAATTATGGGGCTACGTCCATCAAGTCCTCACATAATGTTGTAGGTCAAGATTATCTTCTCTGTGGTGCAACATAGCAAAAGAAGTTAGGTACCTATCTGACTCTACATAATTACTGTAATATTGACGTGGTTCTCTAAAAAATAATGTGTATAGATACGATTTTGTTAGTCCAATTCCCTATTTGTAACTAGATTTGTTCTTTTTTTTTAGTTGTGTTCTTGTTTTCATGGGTTTTAAATGTCGGTCGTGTACTTTTTTTTTTTTTTTTGGTGAAACGGCAAATTGTATTACCAAGGCCGAAGCCGAAAAAAGGAAAGCTTACAACAAAGCAACAACCAGAGGAAGTACACAATGAAGAGGGGAATAAGAAATAACGACGCAGAAACAAGAATCACGCGTCATCCCCCCTACACTGAAACCAAAAAATTAAGGAGGGCTGGGAAGCCCATCCTTATTCAAAATATGAACCAACGAGGATGGAGGACGGTTAACCCAAGTAGTCCCACACATCTCCGTGTTACTCCTCGACGCCAAACGGTCCGCCGCTAGATTAGCTGTCCTTGGAACCCAAGACCAGCGGCACCTCTGAAAGGTATCCCCGAGTCTAGAGACTCTAGACAACGAAGGGAACGCCTCCCAAACAATTAGATACAATGTTACGTAGTGTTGTATTCTTGTTTTCATGGGTTTTGGTTGCTTTGCTTTAGTGTCCATGTACACTTATGAATATATACTTGTATCAATTTTTATATTGTTGCTTTATTTATCGATTACTTCAGGTACTAATGATGTAGAACGTAGCCACCCATAAGGTTAAGGTGGGTTGTAGCCCATCGAGGTTTTCTGTTAGGGTAGTGCTATTCATGCATTCAATTTTACTTCTCATACCTCTCTCAATTTTTGGCTGTTGGATCAAATGAATTAAAGATGATCAATGACAAAAAATTAATAAGGAGGTGTGTTGGAGGGAAAAATGAGGTCTCGCAGCTACTCGCTCAGGTGGGCATAAGTCTCTCTTTGGGGCATAAATATGGACATGATCTACAGAACTGCTAGATTTGGCTTCTTTTGTCCCTGTAGTATTATCGCCCTTTCCAAAGAAACTACCTCCATCAAATGCCTTTGAGTAATTAAAAATTGTACCCCTCATGCGGTCCAGGTACCTAGATCCAGCATTTCCCCGAAAGGATTAAGATTAGAATTGGGATGCAGTAAACAATAACAAGAAAGGATTAAAATTGGGTTGCAGGATCAAAAAACCCAGAAAGGAATAAGACCATATTTGAAGGAAAGCAATGGATTTATTTTTATGAGAAGCAATGGGAAAAGCTACAAATCTCTTACACCTGAGAAACCCATCCATTTTTTTCCGAAATCAAGGTCAATTTCTCGCTAGAGATAAATCACTTTCTATTAGCAAAACTTTGGCCCTCCGTACAAAAAAGAATGTAAAACAAACCAAAGGCACCATTAAAATTATTACGATGAAATTATCCTAACGTAGCCTACTCGACAGAATTCCCATCATTTCGGTCATGAAATGCTTGACAATTCATAGACCATAATGCATAACTTAAACAAGTAGGTAAATATCATTGAAGCTACAAGCATCGTTACAGCACTGGAAGCTAGTAACCATTTTACAGGCAACCAAAATTGAGGAAAGAGAATGAAAGCTCTACCAAACCAACTTGATAATAAATTCTACAGCCAACAATCTCTTATACAATACAAGGGAAGAAACTAAATTAAACTGAAAAAGCACTTGGCTTTCAATTAGAAATCAAATCAGTCATTTTGCGTTTAATAAATTACATCTTTTCAAACAATCAAAAGAAACTTGGGTTCAACATCAGATAGAAAATATCAACAACACAAGGACATTATATTTTAAATTCTCAAAGAATCAAAGCACCAGGAAACACCCATTTTATAAACTCCAAGAAGATCATCGCCGGAAAAAGGGTAGAAAATGTAGCAACCATACAGAAAAAAGCCGGGTAACTCTCAAGTTCTCCACATTAAAAATCCAAATTTAAACATATTTTCCCACCAGAAAACACAATCCAGCAAACAATGAGTGAAGAGTGACTGAGAGACTCACTGCAAGGCCTACAGCTCCCATATGCGAAAAAAGCCACTGTTGATCCAGGAAAGTAGTTCCTCTTCTTCAAACTGTAAGAGCAAAACCAATAAAAACTGTAAGCCAAATATTCCCTGACAACATGTCTAATGTAATAACCCATCAGTCTTCCAGCAGTACTACTTGTCATCTAGAACAAGAACAATCTTTCAACCAGAAATTCTACCAAATCTTTCTTCAAAATTCATCAATTCATCTTTAATACTAGAAAACTAAAAATAATTTCTCCCAGGTATTGATAGCATGGTGAAGAAATTCAAAGCAAGAACATGAAATTGAACAAAATACCACTCAAGGACTGACTGAGAATCGAATTGTCATAAAGCAAGACTATATCACCATTATCCCCTGGAAGGCTTTTTCAAACGACGAATTCTATTTACATTGAGATAGCACGACAAAATTCAAACCAATCAAACACAAAATCAAAGCAACGAATTCCATTTAACATTGAAATAGCACGAAAAATACAAACCAATGAAGGAACCCTGTGAGTTGTGGTTACAAACTGTGCATGAATCTACTGTGTTGTCCAACCATTCAAAACAAACTTATACTGGCTAGCTGTTGTTCAGGGTAGCAACAGAGAAATTTAATTGCTCTTTCAACTCTGTGGTTGTCTGAAATTTAAGGGAATCTCTAGTTTTTGAGATAAATCATTTTCTATTGGCACAAGCTTTAGCCCTCCGTACAAAAAAGAATGTAAAACAAACCAAAAGCACCACTAACATTATTATGATGAATAATCCTACATGGCGGTGGACACCCTTATCATCTCCACTCATAAAAGGTCTCGCAGCTACGCGCTTATGCCCATGATCTACAGAACCACTAACATTATTAGAATTGGGTTGGCACTAAACAAAAACAAGAGAGGATTAGAATTGCGTTGCAGAACCAATGAACCCAGAAAGGATTAAGATCAGTGTTGAAGCAAAGCAGTGCATTTATTTGTATGAGGAGCAATGTGGACAGCTACAAATCTCTCACATTTGAGAAACCCATCTATTTTTTCCGAAATTGACATTGAGATAGCAATTACAAAATTGAAACCAATCAAACACAAAATCAAAGAAATGAATTCTATTTAAAATTGATATAGCACGAAAAATCCAAACCAATCAAGGAACCCCAAGACTTGGTCAAAAGCCGCACAAATCTACTCTGTTGTCCAACCATTCAAAACAAACTTATACTCGCTAGCTATTATATTATTCGGGGTATCAACAGACAACTTTAATTCATTTTTCAACTCTGGGGTTGTGCCTATGGGATCATTGAAACCCCCGTACCAACTTCCCTTCACCACATGGTCAATAGTTAAAATTCATTTCATCCAGGTTTGGGAAATACGGAGGCCTGATGGATGCACGGACAATGAACGAGTAAACAATTGGTGCCATGATTTTTTGGGTTCAGTCCCTGACTCTGGTTCTGAGTGCAGCAGCATCGAATGCTCACAATGTAACACTTACTGTATGCATCTAAATGTTGTTATAATACGCCTAATGTTCTTATCATTATGAGGCAACCGGAGTTGAAGTTACTATTGCAATTTGTAGATTTTTGGGTTGACGTTCCAAGGAGCCAAAAATGTTGAGCCTGAATCTACTTAAGTTACTAAACTGTTGAACTTGATAGAATCACATTTTCAAAAGCTAAGAAAGTCAAGGCCAACTTAATAGATGAAAGTCATAATGAAGAAACTCAAGTGGATTCCAGCCATAAATTATAAGTATATCAATTCTACCTTAGAACTGAAGCAGGCTACAGATAACACATTTAAAGTTATACGAAAAACACATATAAACAAAGAGGTATAAAGAAAGAAACTTACAGGGCGGTGGACACTCTTATCATCCCCACTCATAAAAGGTCTCGCAGCTACGCGCTCAGGTGGGCATAAGTCTCTTCGGGGCATAAATATGGACATGATCTACTGAACTGCTAGATTTGGTTTCTTTTGTCCCTGTAGTATTATTGCCATTTCCAAAGAAACTACCTCCATCAAATGCCTTTGAGTAATTAAAAATTGTACCCCTCATGCGGTCCAGGTACCTAGATCCAGCATTTCCCCGAAAGGATTAAGATTAGAATTGGGTTGCAGTAAACAAAAAGAAGAAAGGATTAGAATTGGGTTGCAGTAAACAAAAACAAGAAAGTAATCAAATCAGTCATTTTGCGTTTAATAAATTACATCTTTTCAAACAATCAAAAGAAAATTGGGTTCAACATCAGATTGAAAATATCAACAACACAAGGACATTACATTTTAAATTCTCAAAGAACCAGCCCACAAGGAAACACCCATTTCACAAACACAAGGGCACGATTATACAATCCTAACGAAACAGAGTTCCCATCATTTCAGCCAGGAAATGCTTGAAAATTCATAGACCATAATGCATAACATAAACAATGCTTGAAGCTACAAACATCTTTACAGCAGTGGAAGCTAGCAACCATTTTACAGGCAACCCAAATGGAGGAAAGAGAATGAAAGGTCTACCAATCCAACTTGGTAAAAAAGTCTACAGCCAAATCTCTTAAACAATACAAGGGTAGAAACTAAAATTAAACCCAAAAAGCACTCGGCTTTCCATTAGAAATCAGATGAGTAATTTTTCATGTAATAAAATTCATATACTTTCAAACAATCAAAAGAAAATTGGGGTGAACATCAGATTGAAACTATGAAAACCACAAGGGCACGATTATTTAAATTCTCAAAGAACCAACCCACAAGGAAACACCCATTTCACAAACACAAGGGCACGATTATACAATCCTAACGAAACAGAGTTCCCATCATTTCAGCCAGGAAATGCTTGAAAATTCATAGACCATAATGCATAACATAAACAATGCTTGAAGCTACAAACATCTTTACAGCAGTGGAAGCTAGCAACAGGCAACCCAAATGGAGGAAAGAGAATGAAAGGTCTACCAATCCAACTTGGTAAAAAAGTCTACAGCCAAATCTCTTAAACAATACAAGGGTAGAAACTAAAATTAAACCCAAAAAGCACTCGGCTTTCCATTAGAAATCAGATGAGTAATTTTTCATGTAATAAAATTCATATACTTTCAAACAATCAAAAGAAAATTGGGGTGAACATCAGATTGAAACTATGAAAACCACAAGGGCACGATTATTTAAATTCTCAAAGAACCAACCCACAAGGAAACACCCATTTCACAAACACAAGGGCACGATTATATAATCCTAACGAAACAGAGATCCCATCATTTCAGCCAGGAAATGCTTGAAAATTCATAGACCATAATGCATAACATAAACAATGCTTGAAGCTACAAACATCTTTACAGCAGTGGAAGCTAGCAACCATTTTACAGGCAACCCAAATGGAGGAAAGAGAACGAAAGGTCTACCAATCCAACTTGGTAAAAAAGTCTACAGCCAAATCTCTTAAACAATACAAGGGTAGAAACTAAAATTAAACCCAAAAAGCACTCGGCTTTCCATTAGAAATCAGATGAGTAATTTTTCATGTAATAAAATTCATATACTTTCAAACAATCAAAAGAAAATTGGGGTGAACATCAGATTGAAACTATGAAAACCACAAGGGCACGATTATTTAAATTCTCAAAGAACCAACCCACAAGGAAACACCCATTTCACAAACACAAGGGCACGATTATATAATCCTAACGAAACAGAGATCCCATCATTTCAGCCAGGAAATGCTTGAAAATTCATAGACCATAATGCGTAACATAAACAATGCTTGAAGCTACAAACATCTTTACAGCAGTAGAAGCTAGTAGGAACCCAAATCGAGCGTAATAAATTCTACAGCAAACAATCTCTTATACAAGAATACAAGCGTAGAAAGTAAAATGAAACCCAAAAAGCGCTTGGCTTTCTATTAGAAATCAAATCAGTCATTTTTACTTATTTAATATATTTCATATTTTGGAAAAAGAAAAAGAAAATTACAAAACCAAGGGTTGAACGATGAACGAGTAAACAAATTTAAAAAACCCCGACTTGAATTTCGATAAATTAAAAAAACAACCCTAAGATTCTCCCACAGCAAACCCTAACCTTATTATCCCGCTCAAATCGACCAAAGATTGGGAGATTGAATTGAGGTCAGTGGAGTGGACCCAAGCTTTTCGTCGGTCGGGAATTTGGGCCGGGGCGGGTCTGAGGCAGCAGTGGCGGCGGTACCCCGAATGTTGGCCGACAAGACAACGATCTCTCGGCTTCCAAAGGAGGAGGGCGAGAGGAGAGAGAGAGAGAGAGAGAAATAAAGTGCATAAAAAAAACAAAGCCGAAGCTGCTTTTTTATTGATTCAAATTATTTAAAATTCATCAACAGAAAAAGAAAAATAAAAGCAACTCGCAACTCCATTCGACATTTCATTTCAACGACACCACGAGAGTGTCTTGTTCCAGACAACCTACTAAGATTATAATCCAGACAACCTACTCCTCCGCCGGGTTCACCCTCCGGCAATTGACCCTCACTTCGCCCTGGCCTCCCGTCAGCGGGCTCAGGGCCGACATCTTCTGCATGGCCGCCGCAAAATCCGCCTCGAACGCCGACAGGTTCCTGCTGTAGCGCAGGACCTGCTCCTCCACCGCATTGCCGCTCCCGCCGCCGAACAGTGCCTGGTCCGACCGGAACAGGCCCTTCCGCTCCACCAGGTTGCCGTAGTAGGCGTTGTCGAACATGTCGGGGCTCCGAGGGTCAAGGGGCGCCACTCTGAGGTCGCCCCCGACAGGTGGACAGGCGGTCTGCAGCCTGGCCGCGTACTCCCGGTCCATGTTGGCGTCGTTGTAGATGCGACCGCGGAAGAAACGGCAGCTCGACCTCCCGATGGTGTGGGCGCCAGACAGGGCCACCATCTCTGCCTCCGTGAAGCCCTTGGCGGCGAACATCTCCCTGAGACCGGCGAGAGGGGAATCCGGGCCGGGCAGCTCGACGGTGGCGCTGGCATTGGGCGCCAGGGAATCCCTCCGGCCAAGCAGGAGGTCCCAACTTGGCCCGCCCACCGCAACGACCCCTTCTCTGGCTGCCACGGCCAGAGTGTCGGCGCAGGACACGACGCCCGGGCAGACATGCTCGAGCTCCGACTTTGCGGCGTCCACGACCTGGAAGCCGCGGAGGGAATTCTTGTTCGGAGGGGTGCCCTTCTCTCCTTCCACGGCAGGGGTGTCGTCCAGGAGGACGGAGCCGTCGCAGCCCTGCACGAAGCAGTCGTGGAAGTGCATTCGGAGGAGGGAGGCCCCGAGTCGAGGCTCCCCGGCGACGGCCCTTTGGACCACTGCACGGATGACGGAGGTGGCCCGGGGGCAAGTGGCGTGGTAGAAGGTTGAGGACAGGGGGGGAGACGGGGCTGCAGTGGCGGAAGCTGCGGTGGATGGGTGGGGGAGTAGGAGTAGGGATAGGAGGAGGAGAGAAAAGGTGGTGGCGAAGAAGAGGACTCTGTTTTCCATCTCCGAGTTGAAAAGAAAACAGAGCAAGTTAGTTGAAAAGAAAACAGAGCAAGTTTGAGAGGATATGGGGTTACAAGGAGGATAGAGAGAGGGCATATTTATGGTGTTTCTTGTAGCTGTGAATCGGTGCATGGGCGATGAATGTGTATGTGTGAAGGCTGATATAATTGGAGTGTGAACGCTAGCTAGCTGATCATGCATGGCTGAAAAAATAAAACTCTAATTAATCATGCATGCACAAATATGCATATGAACATCCCAAAGTCTTCCCGATAGATTATTATGGCTTTCTTCCAGTCGTGAATGTTTCCCTTTAAACTCGATCAGCTCTCGATTTGGGAGGGAATAAGACTATCTGGCAAAGGCTACAAACTTGATCACCTGGTTGTAACTGGTTTGGTATTTGGATGGAGCGAGTTGGGCCTATTATTTCCACTACATATATATATATATATATATATATATATATATATATATATATATATCGGGCTGTGTGCTTCAGCTGAACCAGATCAAAACAAATCAAATCAAATCAAATCTCAACAAGTTGGGCTCTATCACTATATATGTTTTTGGTCTGTTTAATTACTAGTCCAATCCAATGTGAAGAAGCTCTCTACTTTTTTGCTTCATTCGGGTTTGGGTTTCCTGCTTAATTAATTAGGTTAATCAAAGATCGCAAACCACCGCGTCCAAGACACTACTGGACTGGTAGTTCGTAACACATCCCAAGCCCACGTATGAGTCCAGGTTGGAGAAGTGATGTCCAAGCCCATGTACACATATAGGCTTATCTTTAATGGGTTTAGTTCCAAGTTCCGTCCAAAGTGGACTAAATGTGGTAGCTACGGTTTTCCTGTTACGTATTACAAGATTCAAGATATTAAAAATATGATGGGTCAACATATAACTTACAAGAACTAGCGTTAGATTGTTATGTGTTTCAGAGGCATTATAATTATTAAGCTAACGCTAACTGAGTATTATGAGTTGATACCGCTTATGTTTTCTTTAACAACTTCAAATGATCGATGCATGTGTTTTCGGTACTGTCTCCTTACGGCCAGCGTCACCGAGGGCAAGGAAGTTTCTTAACTTTCGCTGTCCTTGTTTTCGACTCGATTTGGTTCAGTTCGGTTCGATTTGATTTTCTTTTGGTTTTTTCCGTTTGAATTTTTTCGGTTCGGTTTGAAGTTGATGAACACAAGTTCCCGACACTTACAGAACCAATTAAAAAAAATTAAAACCAGAGGATGTCCACGTAAAGATGACACTTCTTCTTGTTGTTTGCCATCAGCCTTTGAGATTTCAAAAGCTCTTTTAGGTCATGATAGCCAGCCAAAACCCTTTAAAAAGAAACCAAGGGGAAGACCACGCAAATTGAAGGTATGCACTTATCTTTATAGTTGTGATGTTTGATATACTAATTGTAACTTCACCGAGTAACCCTTGATTACTATACAGACTTATAGCTCAATTTTACGCAATCTGGCCGCCCTTATGCATCAATATACGGGACAATTCCCTGAGGCAATAAAGCAATACATTACTATTGTGATTGATGTCCTTGGAGATGGTAATTGTGCATATAGAGTCATAGCTGAAGCAAAGGGATTTGGTCAAGATCCATGGCCAAGGGTACGTAAGGACCTATAGGCGGAAGTACGTGGTTGCCCATTCCTATATGAGCAAGCTTTTGGTTAGAAAGAGAGACGTGCTGAGATTGACCAAGCACTTGACTATTTTGAAGATTCATATGCACTGGAACTCTACTGGATGAACATGCCAGATATGGGCCATGTTATAGCTTCATGTTATCGTGTAGTGGTGGTTTTTTATCCCGTTTGCAATGCCTCTCATTCCTACCTTTATATGTATTTGGAAATGATGACCCCACTAGTCTTCCTGAGATTGCAATTGGTTTAGTCAATGACAATCACTTTATACATGTACTAAGAGTTGACTTACTTTATACAGGTACTAAGAGTTAACTTACTTTATTCACCAAAATCCGCCGGAAACCCTAGAATGGGTGGGTTTCAATTGATCACCATCGGTGCTCCGCCGACCATACAGTTGTTTGGGCTTCGTTCTAAGCTTCCAAATGAGTCTAATTGTAGTGGTAATTGGGGGAAAACCTTTCACAATTAATGGATTCCGAGTGAGAAGACCGCGGCACCCATGGTGGGGGTTTTCCCAAATTCAAAACTAATTCCTCCCAAGTTTGAGGTAAAATAGATAGAAGGGATGATGAGGGATGATTTCCAGGTGGTGGGGAGCTTCGATTCACTGGAAAAAAAGGGTTAAAACCCATCGGAATTTCACAAAATCCCGACCGAGTCAGCTTACCCAGTTCGCAGGTCAAGATTCCCCGCATCTCTTTCCTTCCTTGCTCCTCCTTTCTTCCCTTCCCCCTTCGTCCCTCTCCCCCCTGATTTCTCCCCCTTTCCTCCTTTCTAATCTATCCTTTTTAATCTCAACCATTCATCAAACTTTTCTTACGCAACCACAGCCACACACGTGCACATCAACATAACTCTAGATTTCTGGAGTTTTCCAAATTAAATTAAATTACGAAAATATCCCTTACTTTAAACGTTAATATCTTTTTCGTTATAACTTCGTTTCACGAACGGTTTGCGCCCACGGGTCCGTGAGTTCGAGCTCCATTCAAAAATATAAATTTTTGACCTCGAAAGGTTTACGTATTTTAAATAATTCATTCCCAAACTTCAATCTTCGTAACTAGTTTGATATTAAAACTAAATTTTTATGAACTAATATAAATTCTCAATTCTTTTCATATATTCATAATTATGAATATCTGATTCATATATTTAAATTTTCCGGGGTATTACAAAAACGTCTAAAATTCTTCTATTTGTTTTTTGTTGGGTTTAAAAGTAGTAGCAGCAGCATCTTGTAAATCAAAGTCTTCAAGTTTTGAAGTAGTAGTAGTAGTAACAGCAGTAGCAGTGCGTGATTTAATGTCTGTAAACTGCAAATGGATTAGTAAGTTGGAATACTCACTGAATGAAGAGCTAATTGTAACTTCACTGAGTAACCCTTGATTACTATACAGACTTATAGCTCAATTTTACGCAATCTGGCCGCCCCTATGCATCAATATACGGGACAGTTTCCTGAGGCAATAAAGCAATACATTACTATTGTGATTGATGTCTTTGGAGATGGTAATTGTGGATATAGAGTCATAGCTAAAGCAATGATATTTGGTCAAGATTCATGGCCAAGGGTACGTAAGGACCTATAGGCGGAAGTACGTGGTTGCCCATTCCTATATGAGCAAGCTTTTGGTTAGAAAGAGAGGCGTGCTGAGATTGACCAAGCACTTGACTATTTTGAAGATTCATATGCACTGGAACTCTACTGGATGAACATGCCAGATATGGGCCATGTTATAGCTTCATGTTATCGTGTAGTGGTGGTTTTTTATCCTGTTTGCAATGCCTCTCATTCCTACCTTTATATGTATTAGGAAATGATGACCCCACTAGTCTTCCTGAGATTGCAATTGGTTTAGTCAATGACAATCACTTTATACAGGTACTAAGAGTTGACTTACTTTATTTACAACATTGAACGTTGTTTTTGTAAGCTAATTGACTCCTTTCGTGTTGTATAGCTACGTTTGGCACCAGGACATCCCATGCCACCGTTTGCACAAAATTGGCATACTCTTGTAGTAAATAATGCTCGACATGTGGAACAATTTAAGCTATTACTAGGTCTAAATAATGTAGCCACCACCGAAACGATATGTCTTGATTGTGACTAATTTATGTTTTACAAACTGAACTGAAATATATTGATTGCTAGGCAAGTGTTGTAAAAACAAGGTTTATTTTTTAATGGTATCTAGCGGGCGTGCAAAGCAACCTTGAAAAATATTTGAGCTAATTCCTCAAGCTATTCCTTACTTTATACAAGCTTACTTGGCCACCAAGCTTAGAACCCCTCACATAAATCACGATCATATTTAAGTTGGTGACGATGAACATGTATCATAAATTAACAACACTCATACAAATAATTAAATTTAATCAACTCAAAAGGTATGTATAGAAAGACGGGATTAGTGTATTCGTCCGACTCTGATGACAATGGTGAAATTCGCAGTGCAAATCTATTCGGACGTGAGAGGTCGATTCATCATGTTCTTGGAAACGGAAAAGGTATGTATGTTAATTTGAATTGGCATGCATGCTAAAACCCTAATTGGTGATCTGCTAATTACCCTTAGTCATATGGCGATGAATTGAACATGAAAGATCATAGATTAGTAATTAATCGCATTAATCTAGCAGTTGCAGATGTGTTGTTGTGGAGGAATATAAGGTGTATATTGAGAAATGTGGGTGTGGGGGTATTATGGGAAAATATGTGAAATGTATTAAGATAATTTTTAAGTGAAAAAAAAAAATGTGAAGTGTATTAAATATGTGGGGTTTATTCAACAATTTGTCGGATGTTAATATAATAAGTTGTTTTTTTTTTTTTTTTTTTTTTTTTTTTTTTTTTTCTGTGGTTCTTCAGGAACCACCTTTCCCTTATTGCCCCCTAACACTTCCTCCTCTGGGGATCATCTAATTTCTTTTGGTCGGATATCTTCTTCCACCCATCTTCCTTCAGTACTCTCAATCTCAGTATCAAAGACTCAAGGTCTCTCGAAATGATAAGAACGATTTCTTCACTCCATGTTGTTTAAGAAATTATCCCGGATTCGAATTAATAATCATCAAAATGTGAAATTTATGTGCATATATATCGTTGTGATGTTGATGAGGATATGAACGCAATTAGTACAATAATTAACAAATTTTGTATCCGGAAAAGAGGGTCATTGCTATCATCAACAACCAAAACAAATCGACATTATGCGATATGATTTATTATTGACTTGGGAGGCATATACAAACTTCATTTTGATATTTTTTTTTCTTTAGTACCACAACAAATACAAACTTGCATAGATAAAATTATCGCGCATGCATGTCCATAGAAAATCACTAATTTTTGGTACAAGCACAACTCCAAAACAAAACATTTTATTAGCTAAAACAATGACAATTAAAAATAGAGCTCCAATTATTTCTTCAACAAATATTGCATCCATGGTAAGATAATTAACAATGGAGCCTGATAATTAACAATGCATCTTCGTGCTCATAATTACATAGTTACTCTGCATCAACTGCAATTCTCATTCCCTTTTCACAATAAAACCCACCAACTGGTATGAAATAGTTTATGCCCTTCTTTAACACCACATGATCGTTTCCTGAATGGTATCTATCCATTCCCCCAGCATATACGTCACAATGCATGTAGCTGTCTTCGTTCGATATAGCAACTACGTAAAGGTTGGGATCGGTATATTTGAAAACTGCTCCAAAAACAAGAGACAAACAAAATAAATTGAGTAAAACCAACTAAATTAATCAATAAACTATAGAAGAATAAAATTGAGGATGCATGAACACAAATTGAAAACAAGTATTTTTACCCAAAACATCTCTAGCCTTGAACTTCTTGCCCTCGGTCCAATGAGATAAGTCAACACCAGGGCTCCATCCTTTCTCATCCCCAACTGTGTATTCTACCGCATGAACTTGTTCAGATTCAAGTAGTAAACTGACCAAAAGCCCAAATCCAATGACCAAAATTTTGTTCATTTCAATTGCCATCTTTGATTTGATTTGATTTGATTCGATTCACAAACTCACAAATTCTAAAGCCTTAACCTGTGACTATAGATTGGAATACGAAACCACATTACTAATCAATTTATAGATCATTGAGCCTATCCTGCATTCAATTCATTTTGATTTGTTACTCAAAATACAATATGAAACTGCCGTAGATAATTTTTACAATTATTGAATAATTATTTATAGAATATTCCTTCTCCTTGTATGGTTGCATTTGTCGCCCATAATCGGGATCAAATCCTGAAAATCATTTGTCAACCTTTGATTTGTTTCTTCTATAACTATTTTGATTTGTTTCTCAAAATAGGCTTTTTTTTTATTTGTTTCATCAAGGTCAACACGTGCTTGAATATCAGCCTTAAATCAGATCTCAAAAGTTGCATTGGTCAATGTTCTTTTCTGTTTTCCTTCCATTTGTCAAAATTCCTCTCTTAATTTTAAGGTGAATTAAATCAAAATATTCTGACCAACCATGAGAAATAATTAAAAGGCTATAGACTAACCATACATCGCACATGGACATGGGTGGTAATGGGCCATTACTAATGGCAAGATGTTATACCAGAGTTTGAACGGTGAGTAAAAATGAACTCTTACTAATAAGGAACAGAGACAAAGGAAATAAATCAGTCGTTGACTAATGTAAGGACTTCTTAAGTTGTTGAAATGTTTTGTATGCCTACACATACACGTATACTAATTTATTATTCAATTCATGAAAATTAGGTTCCTGAATTATGTTTTCAGTAAAATAAGTTTATAAATTCATTAAAAATTTATAATTTCATTCTTATTATTATATTCAAAGCTATTTTATTCAACTTTTCGTCAACTTAAGTCACTTGACATACTTTAGAGCTTGCTTTTCTTGCCTATAAGCTGCTAACATTTCATATAAGTTGCGAATCTAACGTCTAATTTACCCTCCAAAGTTAACTATAGACACTACTTTTTTATGTAAAATTACTAGTCTACCCTCCAAAGTGTATACATGCTGGTAACGTGACTTAAATTGATGAAAAATTGAATACAGTAGCTTTGAGTCTAATATGAAGGATGTAGTTAGCAGAATTTTATAATTCAATGACTGATTTTTTAGAAAAAAATAGTTTATGGACCTAATTTTTACTCAAGTGATAATTCAGTGACTAAATTAACAATTCACCCTAACTTATAATAGCTACAAAATTATAGTACCTAAAAAGTATACGTAAAGCCTTTGCAACCCCATTTCATGGATTAATTGACCATTGATGGTCAGTTTATCAATGCGATCCAAATGCCTTAAGCATGATGCCTTAAAGGCAGTGATCTGGGCATCACTAAACTTTTGACGTATCATCCCTAACATATGACAAGCTGGAAAGGGAGTCCCAGAAAATCCAAGAGAGATTGAGAAACCCAAAGCCCAAGGAGCTTAGAAGCAGATAAATCTGAGCGCAATAGCCGACCGCCCAAGGCCTAAGGTACTGAATCAATACAGATCCACCACTGACAAAAGCTTGCTGATGACAATCATCGCAAGTCAAAATACTCTTCTAAGAGCCCCTGGCGACAGAAAAAAAATCTTAGCTTCAGACAGTACAATGTCAACTTGGTGCAAGTCCTTAGGACTCCTACGAAGACCCAAGCTTTTGACAACTTTATAGTCATCGGTACGCAAGTCATAGAGAATGGTAACACGTGGCGGATAAGGCAATTAGGGGTGGGGTCGGCCAAAATCGATACCGAACCGAATTTTGATTTGGTTCAGTTCAGTTCGATTTGATTTTCTTTTGGTTTTTTTCATTTGAATTTTTTTATTTTATCAATGCCGC
The DNA here is from genome assembly GCA_036320875.1 of Cotoneaster glaucophyllus. Classification (NCBI taxonomy): domain Eukaryota; kingdom Viridiplantae; phylum Streptophyta; class Magnoliopsida; order Rosales; family Rosaceae; genus Cotoneaster; species Cotoneaster glaucophyllus. The sequence continues at coordinate 71,230 of JAVVNS010000033.1, forward strand.
ACACCTAAACAGCTGATCTTAACATTCCTCTTGAGTCTTGATAGTAATAAAAGTAAACGAGCTTTTATCCAGAGCTGAAGGCTTTTTTTTTTTTTTTTTTTTTGCCTGGAAAGTTTCCAGTGGCTTAATTGTCAATTGCATTAATGCATGTGGGTTCTCTAAGCTTTTGGGAGGTTTTAGAAGATGAGATCAAATCATCTGCACCCAAAATGGGTGTGCCCTCTCTGTGGCCCCAATAAGTGTTCGACACATATTAAATTTATGACAACAAAATTAAGAAAAGTTAAGATAATGAATACGTGTCAAACACTTAATGGGGTCACAGAGAGGCCATATCCATTTTAGGTGCAGAAGATTTGATCTCTTAGAAGATGGGATTTGTGAGTAGTTTATTGGGAATTCTTGGTTTTGGGATTAGAATCTCTCTTGGACTGTTGGTGGGGTTTTTCCTTTTTGTTAATTCAAATCCCAAAGAAGTTGAGGTAAATTCATTTTATATTTTTTATTTGTTCATTCTTTGTTTGATCATAGTTAAGTTCCCTCCATAAAGGTCATTTCCTCCGTGCCACTAAACCCTATAAGCCATCCCATCTCAAGGCAAATGAAATGAAGATTATCATGTCCTTGTAAATCTAATGGTCCAAAGCATGTTAAAATATATTTAATTAGTGCTAAAGAGTTGAATTTTGAAAGGTTGGAAGCTTGGCACTAAGAAGAAGATACCAGTTGATTTTTCAAGAAGAATGCTAAGATTAGTCTTTGGTTTTTGTTTTATTTATTATTTAAGAAGAATGCTAAGATTAGGTTTAGGTTTAATACTAAAAATAAAACGGTGTCATTTTAAGTGTAAAGGAACTCAATTTGGTTCGGTTTGATTTGGTTCGGTTTCAAAATGTTTAAAATTCTTCTATTTGTTTTTTGTTGGGTTTAAAAGTAGTAGCAGCAGCATCTTGTAAATCAAAGTCTTCAAGTTCTGAAGTAGTAGTAGTAGTAACAGCAGTAGCAGTGCGTGATTTAATGTCTGTAAACTGCAAATGGATTAGTAAGTTGGAATACTCACTGAATGAAGGGCTATCATCGAAATGGAAGGTGTAAAAGTCTGTTTTTTCTTTCACGTCAACTGGACACCTTACTAGAAGCAGGTTTCGTAGTCGGTTGTTGTGGGATTTGCGGAGGTGGTTGCGAAAGGAGGAGGCATTGGATGAGATACCTCCATGACGTGCACACTCCGGTGCATGTGAGTAGGGTTTTGACCAACAACCTCAGCAGGATGTCGAGCATGACTTCTTCCGGTAGCATTTCTTCCACCGAAGACAACTTTTGTCTCCTTTCTTTTTTTTTTTTTTTTTTTTCTTTACCTCACATTAAAATTTAATATTAAATCACTCATTTGCTCCACTATGCAATGACAATTTTGACCTTATCATATTTAAAATAAAAATAAAAATTTCTAAATACACCCCAAATTACTTTTAGCGTATTATTTATCTTCTCAACTATCAAAACCCTCCCACCCTCCATTGTTGAACAAAACCCTAACCAATGAAACTACAAACATGTTGATTGAGAAAAATTGCTTTTGACAAAATGGAACACGAAATCGATGTCTCGGAAGCTTCACATGAGGTAAGACTTCATATTTTTCATTGTTTTAGTGATTTCGACGACATCGATATTTATTTAATCATGCGTTTGGTGCGTTATTTAAACTTCTATATTCATATTCATTTTTAGGGATCACAAGGATCCCAGCAACTATTCATCAGTTTCTTTGCTGCTAGGGTTTTGTTGATTTTTGGGCTTTGTTTTTCTCTGAGAAACTCTATAATCTGATTACTGGCATGAAATTAGTAATAGACTGAATACGAGGTCTCCTAATAGACTATTTGAGGTTACTATAGCCCTAGCATCTTAAATCTTTGGTACTATCTTAAAGCAAAAAAGAAACTGCTAGTAAAGACAAAAGGATGACATACAGGCATCATTAAAGTTGAGCATACTCTTACGATTCTCTCGACCCAGGCTTGACTTCTCCCCCCAAAGCAGAATTACAAATTTCATGACAACCTTGGACGAGAATGCTTCTGCAATCCGATTGAGAAATTCGGGACTGTCCACAGCAAGTGCGACACTGTAGTAGTGATGAAACTTAAAATTATTTTATGGAGTCATCAAGGCAAAAAAAGAAGGAAACATGTGTTAAAAATGCTTAAGATTATTTGAAAGAACAAATTTGCTTAAAGTATGAGACTAACAGAGCATATACTTATAGTCGATAAGGATTGTAAAAGAATTTTGGATTTTGTTTAGGTGATGTCCTTCATTGTTAGTTTTGGTGTGTTTATTTGATTAATTCTTGATAACTTTTTTGGTAATCCGATGAAACATACGTGTGGTTACGTGTGTATTTTTGGGTGAAAGATGCAAAAAGTGAGCATTGATATTTGATACACCAATAGTAGGGTTTTTAATACACAAGTGGTGATTATTTAGTTTCTATGTGTACATTCAAATGCATGGGAGAATATGTCTTTAATTGAAGCTGTACGATTGTTATACGAAATATTTATTCCGAAAGTAAACCACATATGAGAAACTTAGAGTTTCTGTTCATTTTCAATTTTGTTTTTTTTTTTTTTTGGGTGTGATAGTTCTTTATTATGCATTCTTTATTGTGGATAATGAATAATTATGTTTTTGATGTTATAGTTATTGATTTATTTATTGATTGTACTAATGAACAGGGCGGAAAGTGCACATTCAAAGCTAAAACGGATGATTAGCTCTAGCCAGCTTAGCTTTGATATATTCTGGAATTATTAGAGTTGCAACACTGAACTAAAGGCCTCATTTGAGAAGAGTCGATATTTTGTCTACCATGGTTTGAAGCATGAAGAGTTGAAAGAGTTAAGTGGTTTTGTATCCATCGAAGCGTTAAACACAATTGTGTGTGAAGCAAAAAGGTAAATTCAGGATTTGTTGTTTCTTTATGGTGTATAGTTACACATATAATATTTTTTTTTTTTTTTAATATTTTGAACATAATTGACTCAGTTGGTGATGATGTTGTATCATGTGGTTGTACTCTTCGATGTACACACCAACTCCCTTGTGCTCATGAAATTGCAAAGTATAGGAGTAGTAGTCAACCAATTCAAATTGACTGTATACATCCTCGTTGGAGAAGGTTGGACATGATTATTGAACCTCCGACTATTAATCCCCCAATTCTTCCAATAAGAGCACTCACTGAACGGTTTGTCAATTGGTTTGAGGGTCAAACTAATGAATCTAGACGACAACTATGCATTAAAATAGAGGAGTTGATGAACCCAAGTTCCACGACACTTACAGAACCAATTAAAAAAAATAAAACCAGAGGATGTCCACGTAAAGATGACACTTCTTCTTGTTGTTTGCCATTGGCCTTTGAGATTTCAAAAGCTCTTTTAGGTCATGATAGCCAGCCAAAACCCTCTAAAAAGAAACCAAGGGGAAGACCACGCAAATTGAAGGTATGCACTTAACTTTATAGTTGTGATGTTTGATATACTAATTGTAACTTCACTGAGTAACCCTTGATTACCATACAGACTGATAGCTCAATTTTACACAATCTGGCCGCCCCTATGAATCAATATACGGAACAGTTCCCTGAGGCAATAAAGCAATACATTACTATTGTGATTGATGTCCTTGGAGATGGTAATTGTGGATGTAGAGTCATAGCTGAAGCAATGGGATTTGGTCAATATTCATGGCCAAGGGTACGTAAGGACCTATAGGCGGAAGTACGTGGTTGCCCATTCTTATATGAGCAAGCTTTTGGTTAAAAAGAGAGGCGTGCTGAGATTGACCAAGCACTTGACTATTTTGTAGATTCATATGCACTGGAACTCTACTGGATGAACATGCCAGATATGGGCCATGTTATAGCTTCATGTTCTCGTGTAGTGGTGGTTTTTTATCCCATTTGCAATGCCTCTCATTCCATTGAACAAGCAGTTGAGTTACTTTATTTACAACATTGAACGTTGTTTTTGAAAGCTAATTGACTCCTTTCGTGTTGTATAGCTACGTTTGGCACCAGGACATCCCATGCCACCGGTTGCACAAAATTGGCATACTCTTGTAGTAAATAATGCTCGACATGTGGAATAATTTAAGCTATTACCAGGTCTAAATAATGTAGCCATCATCGAAATGATATGTCTTGATTGTGACTGATTTATGTTTTACAAACTGAACTGAAATATATTGATTGCTAGGCAAGTGTTGTACAAACAAGGTTTATTTTTTAATGGTATCTAGCGGGCATGCAAAGCAACCTTGAAAAATATTTGAGCTAATTCCTCAAGCTATTCCTTACTTTATACAAGCGTACTTGGCCACCAAGCTTAGAACCCCTCACATGAATCACGATCATATTTAAGTTGGTAACGATGAACATGTATCATCAATTAACAGCACTCATACAAATAATTAAGTTTAATCAACTCAAAAGGTATGTATAGAAAGCCGGGATTAGTGTATTCGTCCGACTCTGATGACAATGGTGAAATTCGCAGTGCAAAGCTATTCGGACGTGAGAGGTCGATTCATCATGTTCTTGGAGACGGAAAAGGTATGTAATGTTCATTTAAATTGGCATGCATGCTAAAACCCTCATTGGTGATCTGCTAATTACCCTCAGTCATATGGCGATGAATTGAACATGAAAGATCATAGATTAGTAATTAATCTAGCAGTTGCAGATGTGTTGTTGTGGAGGAATATGTGGTGTATATTGAGAAATGTGGGGTGTATGTAGAAAATATAAGGTGTATATTGAGAATGTGGGGTGTGGGGGTATTATGGGAAAATATGTGAAATGTATTAAGATAATTTTTAAGTGAAAAAGCAAATGTGAAGTATATTAAATATGTGGGGTTTATTCAACAATTTGTGGGATGTTAATATAATATATATTTTTTTTCTATGGTTCTTCAGGAACCACCTTTACCTTATTGCCCCCTAACACTTCCTCCTCCGGGGATCATCTAATTTCTTTTGGTCGGATATCTTCTTCCACCTATCTTCCTTCAGTACTCTCAATCTCAGTATCAAAGATTCAAGGTCTCTCGAAATGATAAGAACGATTTCTTCACTCCATGTTGTTTAAGAAATTATCCCGGATTCGAATTAATAATCATCAAAATGTGAAATTTATGCGCATACATATCGTTGTGATGTTGATGAGGATATGAACGCAATTAGTACAATAATTAACAAATTTTGTATCCGGAAAAGATGGTCATTGCTATCATCAACAGCGAAAACAAATCGACATTATGCGATATGATTTATTATTGACTTGGGAGGCATATACAAACTTCATTTTGATAATTTTTTTTTTCTTTAGTACCACGATAAATACAAACTTGCATAGATAAAATTATCGCGCATGCATGTCTATAGAAAATCACTCAGTTTTGGTACAAGCACAACTCCAAAACAAAACATTTTATTAGCTAAAACAATGACAATTAAAAATAGAGCTCCAATTATTTCTTCAACAAATATAGCATCCATGGTAAGATAATTAACAATGGAGCCTGATAATTAACAATGCATCATCGCACTCATAATTACATAGTTACTCTGCATCAACTGCAATTTTCATTCCCTTTTCACAATAAAACCCACCAGCTGGTATGAAATAGTTTATGCCCTTCTTTAACACCACATGATCGTTTCCTGAACGGTATCTATCCATTCCCCCAGCATATACGTCACAATGCATGTAGCTATCTTCGTTCGATATAGCAACTACGTAGAGGTTGGGATCGGTATATTTGAAAACTGCTCCAAAAACAACAAACAAACAAAATAAATTGAGTGAAACCAACTAAATTAATCAATAAACTATAGAAGAATAAAATTGAGGATGCATGAACACAAATTGAAAACAAGTATTTTTACCCAAAACATCTCCAGCCTTGAACTTCTTGCCCTCGGTCCAATGAGATAAGTCAACACCAGGGCTCCATCCTTTCTCATCCCCAACTGTGTATTCTACCGCATGAACATGTTCAGATTGAAGTAGTAAACTGACCAAAAGCCCAAATCCAATGACCAAAATTTTGTTCATTTCGATTGCCATCTTTGATTTGATTCGATTCGATTCACAAACTCACAAATTCTAAAGCCTTAACCGGTGACTATAGATTGGAATACGAAACCACATTACTAATCAATTTATAGATCATTGAGCCTATCCTGCTTTCAATTCATTTTGATTTGTTACTCAAAATACAATATGAAACTGCCGTAGATAATTTTCACAATTATTGAATAATTATTTATAGAATATTCCTTCTCCTTGTATGGTTGCATTTGTCGCCCATAATCGGGATCAAATCCTGAAAATCATTTGTCAACCTCTCATTAGTTTCTTCTATAACTATTTTGATTTGTTTCTCAAAATAGTTTTATTTTTATTTTTATTTGTTTCATCAAGGTCAGCATGTGCTTGAATATCAGCCTTAAATCAGATCTCAAAAGTTGCATTGGTCAATGTTCTTTTATGTTTTCCTTCCATTTGTAAAAATTCCCCTCTTAATTTTAAGGTGAATTAAATCAAAATATTCTGACCAACCATGAGAAATAATTAAAAGGCTATAGAATAACCATACATCGCACATGGACATGGGTGGTAATGGCAAGATGTTATACCAGGGTTTGAACGGTGAGTAAAAATGAACTCTTACTAATAAGGAACAGAGACAAAGGAAATAAATCAGCCGTTGAGTAATGTAAGGACTTCTTAAGTTCGTGAAATGTTTTGTATGCCTACACATACACGTATACTAATTTATTATTCAATTGATGAAAATTAGGTCCCTGAATTATGTTTTCAGTAAAATAAGTTTATAAATTCATTAAAAATTTCTAATTTCATTCTTATTATTATATTCAAAACTATTTTATTCAACTTAAGTTACTTGACATACTTTAGAGCTTGCCTTTCTTGCCTATAAGCCCTTAACATTTCATATAAGTTGCGAATCTAACGTCTAATTTACCCTCCAAAGTTAAATATATACACTACTTTTTATGTAAAATTACTAGTCTACCCTCTAAAGTGTATCACATGCTTGTAACGTGACTTAAATTGATGAAAAATTGAATACAGTAGCTTTGAGTCTAATATGAAGGATGTAGTTAGCAGAATTTTATAATTCAATGACTGATTTTTTAGAAAAAAAATAGTTTATGGACCTAATTTTTACTCAAGTGATAATTCACTGACTAAATTAACAATTCACCCTAACTTATAATAGCTAAAAAATTATAGTACCTAAAAATTATACGTAAAGCCTTTGCAACCCCAATTCATGGATCAATTGACTATTGATGGTCAGTTTAACAATGCGATCCAAATGCCTTAAGCATGATGCCTTAAAGGCAGTGATCTGGGCGTCACTAAACTTTTGACGTATCATCCCTAACATATGACAAGCTTGGGATAGGTTGTTAAATCTTCCTCTGTAGGATTATTCTTCTCTTGTCACTAATTGAACTCTTTGATTTGTCATCTGCTGTACAAATAACAATACAAGCATTCAACACAACCAAATTCAACAATATATACCTTTAACGCAACTTATCAATTAGTTTTCATAACAATACATCAGTCGTGGACAAAGCAACATGAATTTAGTAAACTTAAGTTAATTCATAAAATTGAAGAAGCTTTCATCAACACAAATCAACCCCAAGTCAACAATATAACTTCAACACAACCAAATTCAATAATATAAGCCTTATACACAACCTGTCAACAAGAGTTCATAAACCCACATCAAAACCAAATTTTCATTATCGACCATGCATAAATAACCATGAACACTAGATTAATTTTTATCAAATTTAACACAAATAATAAAATTTACTTCTTAGGTTTGGCATTTTCAAACTCACCAAATTTCAAAGTGACCCAGAAGGAAGTATGATTTCAAGTATCTGTGGAAGCAAGGACTCTTACCTCGATTTGGAGAAAGCAAGTACGATGTCCTTTCTGTCCAACCGACTGGACAAATTAAGAACCAATTTTGACGAAGTTCGACTTAATTTCAAACACGCAATGTGGAAGTCGATTGAGTTTCAAACGCCCTGCCGGAGAAAAAAAACATTGGAGAAGTTGGACTGAATTTCGAACTATGTGGAATTCGATGTTTTTTTTTTAAAAAAAAAAAAATCGTTTGCTAGAGATTTTTTGGCAGAGGAGATGATAAGATTAATGAAGGAGGTAATTGTTGTTGGGGGAGGGAGAGAGTTATATTTGAAAAAAAAACTGGTGTCGGGTCCAATGGATTTTCATGACGAGTAGTTTTTGACCTGGTTTTACTGTAACCTTGCCTTGAATGATTTATTTACAGCCTTTGAAATCATATCGAACGGCCTACATTTGTTTGCACAAATGGATCCAAAACTCGGCCCGCAATGTTGAATGATCTTGAAGATCATTTTTTGCAAATTTGGGCCAGAATTATGGGGCTACGTCCATCAAGTCCTCACATAATGTTGTAGGTCAAGATTATCTTCTCTGTGGTGCAACATAGCAAAAGAAGTTAGGTACCTATCTGACTCTACATAATTACTGTAATATTGACGTGGTTCTCTAAAAAATAATGTGTATAGATACGATTTTGTTAGTCCAATTCCCTATTTGTAACTAGATTTGTTCTTTTTTTTTAGTTGTGTTCTTGTTTTCATGGGTTTTAAATGTCGGTCGTGTACTTTTTTTTTTTTTTTGGTGAAACGGCAAATTGTATTACCAAGGCCGAAGCCGAAAAAAGGAAAGCTTACAACAAAGCAACAACCAGAGGAAGTACACAATGAAGAGGGGAATAAGAAATAACGACGCAGAAACAAGAATCACGCGTCATCCCCCCTACACTGAAACCAAAAAATTAAGGAGGGCTGGGAAGCCCATCCTTATTCAAAATATGAACCAACGAGGATGGAGGACGGTTAACCCAAGTAGTCCCACACATCTCCGTGTTACTCCTCGACGCCAAACGGTCCGCCGCTAGATTAGCTGTCCTTGGAACCCAAGACCAGCGGCACCTCTGAAAGGTATCCCCGAGTCTAGAGACTCTAGACAACGAAGGGAACGCCTCCCAAACAATTAGATACAATGTTACGTAGTGTTGTATTCTTGTTTTCCTGGGTTTTGGTTGCTTTGCTTTAGTGTCCATGTACACTTATGAATATATACTTGTATCAATTTTTATATTGTTGCTTTATTTATCGATTACTTCAGGTACTAATGATGTAGAACGTAGCCACCCATAAGGTTAAGGTGGGTTGTAGCCCATCGAGGTTTTCTGTTAGGGTAGTGCTATTCATGCATTCAATTTTACTTCTCATACCTCTCTCAATTTTTGGCTGTTGGATCAAATGAATTAAAGATGATCAATGACAAAAAATTAATAAGGAGGTGTGTTGGAGGGAAAAATGAGGTCTCGCAGCTACTCGCTCAGGTGGGCATAAGTCTCTCTTTGGGGCATAAATATGGACATGATCTACAGAACTGCTAGATTTGGCTTCTTTTGTCCCTGTAGTATTATCGCCCTTTCCAAAGAAACTACCTCCATCAAATGCCTTTGAGTAATTAAAAATTGTACCCCTCATGCGGTCCAGGTACCTAGATCCAGCATTTCCCCGAAAGGATTAAGATTAGAATTGGGATGCAGTAAACAATAACAAGAAAGGATTAAAATTGGGTTGCAGGATCAAAAAACCCAGAAAGGAATAAGACCATATTTGAAGGAAAGCAATGGATTTATTTTTATGAGAAGCAATGGGAAAAGCTACAAATCTCTTACACCTGAGAAACCCATCCATTTTTTTCCGAAATCAAGGTCAATTTCTCGCTAGAGATAAATCACTTTCTATTAGCAAAACTTTGGCCCTCCGTACAAAAAAGAATGTAAAACAAACCAAAGGCACCATTAAAATTATTACGATGAAATTATCCTAACGTAGCCTACTCGACAGAATTCCCATCATTTCGGTCATGAAATGCTTGACAATTCATAGACCATAATGCATAACTTAAACAAGTAGGTAAATATCATTGAAGCTACAAGCATCGTTACAGCACTGGAAGCTAGTAACCATTTTACAGGCAACCAAAATTGAGGAAAGAGAATGAAAGCTCTACCAAACCAACTTGATAATAAATTCTACAGCCAACAATCTCTTATACAATACAAGGGAAGAAACTAAATTAAACTGAAAAAGCACTTGGCTTTCAATTAGAAATCAAATCAGTCATTTTGCGTTTAATAAATTACATCTTTTCAAACAATCAAAAGAAACTTGGGTTCAACATCAGATAGAAAATATCAACAACACAAGGACATTATATTTTAAATTCTCAAAGAATCAAAGCACCAGGAAACACCCATTTTATAAACTCCAAGAAGATCATCGCCGGAAAAAGGGTAGAAAATGTAGCAACCATACAGAAAAAAGCCGGGTAACTCTCAAGTTCTCCACATTAAAAATCCAAATTTAAACATATTTTCCCACCAGAAAACACAATCCAGCAAACAATGAGTGAAGAGTGACTGAGAGACTCACTGCAAGGCCTACAGCTCCCATATGCGAAAAAAGCCACTGTTGATCCAGGAAAGTAGTTCCTCTTCTTCAAACTGTAAGAGCAAAACCAATAAAAACTGTAAGCCAAATATTCCCTGACAACATGTCTAATGTAATAACCCATCAGTCTTCCAGCAGTACTACTTGTCATCTAGAACAAGAACAATCTTTCAACCAGAAATTCTACCAAATCTTTCTTCAAAATTCATCAATTCATCTTTAATACTAGAAAACTAAAAATAATTTCTCCCAGGTATTGATAGCATGGTGAAGAAATTCAAAGCAAGAACATGAAATTGAACAAAATACCACTCAAGGACTGACTGAGAATCGAATTGTCATAAAGCAAGACTATATCACCATTATCCCCTGGAAGGCTTTTTCAAACGACGAATTCTATTTACATTGAGATAGCACGACAAAATTCAAACCAATCAAACACAAAATCAAAGCAACGAATTCCATTTAACATTGAAATAGCACGAAAAATACAAACCAATGAAGGAACCCTGTGAGTTGTGGTTACAAACTGTGCATGAATCTACTGTGTTGTCCAACCATTCAAAACAAACTTATACTGGCTAGCTGTTGTTCAGGGTAGCAACAGAGAAATTTAATTGCTCTTTCAACTCTGTGGTTGTCTGAAATTTAAGGGAATCTCTAGTTTTTGAGATAAATCATTTTCTATTGGCACAAGCTTTAGCCCTCCGTACAAAAAAGAATGTAAAACAAACCAAAAGCACCACTAACATTATTATGATGAATAATCCTACATGGCGGTGGACACCCTTATCATCTCCACTCATAAAAGGTCTCGCAGCTACGCGCTTATGCCCATGATCTACAGAACCACTAACATTATTAGAATTGGGTTGGCACTAAACAAAAACAAGAGAGGATTAGAATTGCGTTGCAGAACCAATGAACCCAGAAAGGATTAAGATCAGTGTTGAAGCAAAGCAGTGCATTTATTTGTATGAGGAGCAATGTGGACAGCTACAAATCTCTCACATTTGAGAAACCCATCTATTTTTTCCGAAATTGACATTGAGATAGCAATTACAAAATTGAAACCAATCAAACACAAAATCAAAGAAATGAATTCTATTTAAAATTGATATAGCACGAAAAATCCAAACCAATCAAGGAACCCCAAGACTTGGTCAAAAGCCGCACAAATCTACTCTGTTGTCCAACCATTCAAAACAAACTTATACTCGCTAGCTATTATATTATTCGGGGTATCAACAGACAACTTTAATTCATTTTTCAACTCTGGGGTTGTGCCTATGGGATCATTGAAACCCCCGTACCAACTTCCCTTCACCACATGGTCAATAGTTAAAATTCATTTCATCCAGGTTTGGGAAATACGGAGGCCTGATGGATGCACGGACAATGAACGAGTAAACAATTGGTGCCATGATTTTTTGGGTTCAGTCCCTGACTCTGGTTCTGAGTGCAGCAGCATCGAATGCTCACAATGTAACACTTACTGTATGCATCTAAATGTTGTTATAATACGCCTAATGTTCTTATCATTATGAGGCAACCGGAGTTGAAGTTACTATTGCAATTTGTAGATTTTTGGGTTGACGTTCCAAGGAGCCAAAAATGTTGAGCCTGAATCTACTTAAGTTACTAAACTGTTGAACTTGATAGAATCACATTTTCAAAAGCTAAGAAAGTCAAGGCCAACTTAATAGATGAAAGTCATAATGAAGAAACTCAAGTGGATTCCAGCCATAAATTATAAGTATATCAATTCTACCTTAGAACTGAAGCAGGCTACAGATAACACATTTAAAGTTATACGAAAAACACATATAAACAAAGAGGTATAAAGAAAGAAACTTACAGGGCGGTGGACACTCTTATCATCCCCACTCATAAAAGGTCTCGCAGCTACGCGCTCAGGTGGGCATAAGTCTCTTCGGGGCATAAATATGGACATGATCTACTGAACTGCTAGATTTGGTTTCTTTTGTCCCTGTAGTATTATTGCCATTTCCAAAGAAACTACCTCCATCAAATGCCTTTGAGTAATTAAAAATTGTACCCCTCATGCGGTCCAGGTACCTAGATCCAGCATTTCCCCGAAAGGATTAAGATTAGAATTGGGTTGCAGTAAACAAAAAGAAGAAAGGATTAGAATTGGGTTGCAGTAAACAAAAACAAGAAAGTAATCAAATCAGTCATTTTGCGTTTAATAAATTACATCTTTTCAAACAATCAAAAGAAAATTGGGTTCAACATCAGATTGAAAATATCAACAACACAAGGACATTACATTTTAAATTCTCAAAGAACCAGCCCACAAGGAAACACCCATTTCACAAACACAAGGGCACGATTATACAATCCTAACGAAACAGAGTTCCCATCATTTCAGCCAGGAAATGCTTGAAAATTCATAGACCATAATGCATAACATAAACAATGCTTGAAGCTACAAACATCTTTACAGCAGTGGAAGCTAGCAACCATTTTACAGGCAACCCAAATGGAGGAAAGAGAATGAAAGGTCTACCAATCCAACTTGGTAAAAAAGTCTACAGCCAAATCTCTTAAACAATACAAGGGTAGAAACTAAAATTAAACCCAAAAAGCACTCGGCTTTCCATTAGAAATCAGATGAGTAATTTTTCATGTAATAAAATTCATATACTTTCAAACAATCAAAAGAAAATTGGGGTGAACATCAGATTGAAACTATGAAAACCACAAGGGCACGATTATTTAAATTCTCAAAGAACCAACCCACAAGGAAACACCCATTTCACAAACACAAGGGCACGATTATACAATCCTAACGAAACAGAGTTCCCATCATTTCAGCCAGGAAATGCTTGAAAATTCATAGACCATAATGCATAACATAAACAATGCTTGAAGCTACAAACATCTTTACAGCAGTGGAAGCTAGCAACAGGCAACCCAAATGGAGGAAAGAGAATGAAAGGTCTACCAATCCAACTTGGTAAAAAAGTCTACAGCCAAATCTCTTAAACAATACAAGGGTAGAAACTAAAATTAAACCCAAAAAGCACTCGGCTTTCCATTAGAAATCAGATGAGTAATTTTTCATGTAATAAAATTCATATACTTTCAAACAATCAAAAGAAAATTGGGGTGAACATCAGATTGAAACTATGAAAACCACAAGGGCACGATTATTTAAATTCTCAAAGAACCAACCCACAAGGAAACACCCATTTCACAAACACAAGGGCACGATTATATAATCCTAACGAAACAGAGTTCCCATCATTTCAGCCAGGAAATGCTTGAAAATTCATAGACCATAATGCATAACATAAACAATGCTTGAAGCTACAAACATCTTTACAGCAGTAGAAGCTAGTAGGAACCCAAATCGAGCGTAATAAATTCTACAGCAAACAATCTCTTATACAAGAATACAAGCGTAGAAAGTAAAATGAAACCCAAAAAGCGCTTGGCTTTCTATTAGAAATCAAATCAGTCATTTTTACTTATTTAATATATTTCATATTTTGGAAAAAGAAAAAGAAAATTACAAAACCAAGGGTTGAACGATGAACGAGTAAACAAATTTAAAAAACCCCGACTTGAATTTCGATAAATTAAAAAAACAACCCTAAGATTCTCCCACAGCAAACCCTAACCTTATTATCCCGCTCAAATCGACCAAAGATTGGGAGATTGAATTGAGGTCAGTGGAGTGGACCCAAGCTTTTCGTCGGTCGGGAATTTGGGCCGGGGCGGGTCTGAGGCAGCAGTGGCGGCGGTACCCCGAATGTTGGCCGACAAGACAACGATCTCTCGGCTTCCAAAGGAGGAGGGCGAGAGGAGAGAGAGAGAGAGAGAGAAATAAAGTGCATAAAAAAAACAAAGCCGAAGCTGCTTTTTTATTGATTCAAATTATTTAAAATTCATCAACAGAAAAAGAAAAATAAAAGCAACTCGCAACTCCATTCGACATTTCATTTCAACGACACCACGAGAGTGTCTTGTTCCAGACAACCTGAAACAACCCGTCCCTATATTTACTGTCAAAAATGTTATTTTTATATTTGTACTAAGTTTGGGTTACCTTTCCTTTTTAAAATTAGTTTTATTTCTTAATTGGTGAGCCCAAGGGGCCCACCCTTTGATTTCTGTCTCCCGAATCTCTCTTGGTTTCTCTCTCTCCTCTTTCAGTTCTATCTCTCTCTCTCTATTCCGAGCTCTCTCCCTCAGAGCTCTCTCTGCAACTCTCATTTGCCATGACCACCCACGTACACACACACCCACGCCATCTGCTGAGGACACCACCATTTTTATCAACCTTGTCCTTTCTCCTCCTCTCGTCTTTGCGAGATCGTCAGCACGGGAAGGAACAACTCCGGCGAGTCCCTTCCATATTTTCCGTTTTGGGTAAGCCTCAAAACACTCCCAATATTTCTCTTTTCATCCCTATAATTCTTTTCTGATCCCATGGTTGTGTTTTGGACGTCAAACCATGAAGAAACACGTCGGGGAGACTTCCCCGAATTTCCAGCGAGAAACCGATAGCTTTCGAGCCAATTTCCGGGAAAACCACGGCGAGTTGGCCGGCGTGAAAGGTATCAATCTCTTCGTCTCGTCGATTACTACAACTTTCCTTTTTGTTTCACCCAATTTCGTTGAGTATTGAAGAAGTTATACTCATTTGAATCTTACCCAGTTTCCAGCGACCTCCGAGGCTTTCGAGGCGTTTTCCGGCCAAACCACGGCGAGTTAGACGTCGTGCGAGGTATCATTCTCTTCGTATCTTCGAGAACTACAACTTTCGTTTTTACCTCACTTGATTTCGTTAAGTAACAAAGAAGTTATAAGCATTTAAAGTTGGGTGGTTTTCCGGCCGAGTTTCCGGCCTTCTTCTTCGGTGAGACACCAGGCGCTCAAGGCCTTTGGGCCGCTGCTGCTAAACCTTTTCCCAAATCAGGCCCTTTGGGCCGTGCTTAAACCCAATCCAAACCCTTAGGCTAAAAGCCTTCGGGCTTTCTTCCATCCAGGGCCTTCGGCCCGTTTATCCTAAACCCAACTCCTTTTTACTCAGGCCTTTGGGCTTTAAGACCAAGCCCTTTTGGGCAGCCCAGTCCTTTTAAATTTTGTTTATTTATTTGTTATTTCTTTTAAAACCAAGGCCTTTGGGCCTTATCTAAAATCCCAAAATCCCTTTTAATTTATTTGGTTTCTTTTATTTTATTTCAAGCCCAATACCTTTTAAACTTCAAAACCCTTTTAATCCTCCAACCTATTAGCTCAAAACCTTTTTAAATTAGAAGACTCTTAAGCCTAAATCCTAATCCTTTTCAAGCCTAAAACCCGTTTGACCGTGGACCCTCGGTCAACGTTGACTTTTAGGGTTGACTTTTCGGGATTTCGTTAGGGACCTCTCCTAGGCTAATTTCGGCGTCCTGAACCCGTTTCTGAAGTCCGTTTTCCCAAATTCAATCGTTTGAATAGAGTTTGACCAAATGTACCATTTATGTGCTTAGGGGCAAAGATTGTGGCGTTCCATCCTCGCTAGTCAGCGCAGCTTTTAACGGCAAAGTACTGTGAGTGGATCACCTTCAAAAATAACATGTTTTAAATTAAAGAATTGCATATGTTCCTAGCATGCCTCGATTTGATGAATACTTTACAGGAAGCATGATGATTTGAATATTATTGAATAGATAGATCTTTTGAACTATTTTCACTATATCATATTTTCTACATAACCCTCATTCTGGTAGACTATCTGATCGATGACGATAGGATGCTAAGAATGTGTTTCAAATACTTTTAGACACCTCTTCGTAGTATGGGGGATCGATGAACTTATGCTACGAAGTTGTATTTTAGAAAGCTGTTTTGTGCGTACCTAGTGAACACCATGCCGCCAGGGGCGAGGACTTGAGTTGGCACAGGCCTGAAGAAATAATCCCTAGCGGAAGGCTGAGGGACCACGGAGTCTGGCATCGGGCCGGGAGTGAGTTATCTCATGGTGAAGGCCATAGAGATTTAGGTGCAGGCAATGGGCCGGAAGTATTATTATTATTCGGTGATACTCATTAGCAGCACAACTTATATTATGTTTCCTGTTATGATTTATGAGATTGAATGACAGATAGATACGAACGGTTTTTATGGCATGCTAGAGGGTTTGAAAAACCTATCACTTATTATGCTAGTAGTTTTCATTATTAAACTGTGGGGGTTAATATGTTCATAACTGTTTTCGTATTACATATATAAACTTGGTCCACTCACCTTTGTTTTGCGCCCCCATTCAGGACATAGAATCGAGGCATACAATCCCGGCGTTGAGGCACTTCCGCATCGGCATCTTTGAGTCCTCTCGGTGTAGGACCCACTTCTTTATTCATTTAATATTATCTTAATTCGTTGTAGTGATTAGGTTTAGTTGTATGCTCTGAACACGTTCCTAAATTGTTAATCCATTGTATTTGAATTCATAACCTTTATTTATTTCTTATTCTTAGCTTTTGTATCAATTAATGGCTTTCGTCACCCTCGGGTGTCGGCCAGCACGTACCTATCCTGGTATTCGGGGAATATCAGGGTCGGGTCGTGTCAGATTGGTATCAGAGCGTGGTTTTATTCAGAGCATACTTAGGATTCTCTTCAATTCTCGTAATGTGTCTGTCATGACGTCATTTGGATGTCACGACTTCTGAATTTCGTGCCATTTAGCACAATTGTGCAAATCTTTCTCTGTTTGAATTGTCGCCTTCTAGTAGAAATACAAGAATTCGTGTCGGGATTGTGCCTTAGCGGCGACGTGTTTGATTTATTGGATGACTTTTCACATTGTACCGATACTCTGCCACGTGTATTCCCGAGAAATGGTGAGCAGAGTCGATGCTATTTGGAAGTGACGTGTTTTTAGAAATCTCAGTTGAGGAAGTCTCATCAAGACCAGCTGTAGATCCAAACTGGCAATCCCACTCTGCAACATACGTTCCCTAGGAATTGCGAGCAAAGTCGGCTCTACATTGAAATCTTGGGAAACGGAAAATCTTGGCGGTACGAGTTGGTTAAGACCAACTGGAGTTCTGAATCGGTGATATCACTTTATGGTATATGTTCCCCAAAATGGGCGAACGGAGCCATGTCTTAAGTGGTAATTACTCGAAACCTTCGAAGTGAGTGTTGCAAGAAACGAGCAAGTGGTAATTGGTGGGGTCAAATCAGTGTTCTCGGACTCATTACCACTGAAGGAAGTTCGTGTTGATCTTTAGAACAATTCTCGGCGATTGTCCTATTGATAACCTTCTTGCTTATTCCAACGACGAAGTCAAGTTCCTGAACTTTTGACCGTCAGCTTTATACCAAATTCTTCGAGCGTTGACTTCGTTTTCATTAATTGCTTTTCTCGGGGTAACTCCTCAGTAGCAGACGTTATTCTCATCTATTTCCAAACGGAGTTGCAATTCTTCTTGTTGTTGTAGTTGAACTCAGATGATTAAGATCCAGTCTTGTTTGGATAAACAGACTCCTTGAATTTCACCTGGGTCCAGTACTTGGTGGTAAATCTTAGCACCTTGACCACGTACCTTTCAGTAAAGGTGAATTTAGCCTTTTGCTTGTAGCCCAATTGATCAATGCTCTTGTTCACTAATCGTTCAGCCTTGTAATTTTTCAGTGTAACGACTTGAGACTTTGCCATATTCATCTTTGTACGAAGATCGAGCTTTACTCTGAACTTCTCTGGACTCTTTGAGCTTTGGTTTGCTCCAGAGCATCACTTTAAGGTAGCCAATTGTGTCACTGCATGCATACTTTGGCTGCTTTGTATCTTTCTTCTTTGTCATTCTGTTGATTCAGAGATTCTATGTTTAATTTATGAACTTTGAAGCAACTCTCACAAAGTATTGTGAATTTCGAAATGTCTTTAGACTCGTCAAATCTTACCAGCGGTTCTTAGCTATTCTTGAGCTTAAACCTATTTCTTTTTTTGGTTAAGAAACCAGTTGACCTTACTGTGATGATTAACCAAATAATCATAAACATTGACTTCTATTTCTGCATCTTCACCTTCCTTCGCTTGTTTGTTTCTCAATGTAAATTGGATCATGCCGGAACAATACACCGAGGGTGTAAAAAAAAAAAAAAAAAAAAAAAAAAACGTTTGTTCTCGGCATGGTTTCCTCAAATATCTTGTACTCTAGTTTTAGTGGACTTGTTTTGACTCAAATTCTTGAGTGTTCTTTCAGCCTTCTCGACATGGTTTCTCACTCAGTTAGTGAGGAATTCAGTGGAAGTGTGCGCCCAATTCTTATTGTTTCTGACAGGAACGTTAGGAGCTTAACCTTTTCACAAGTTTACTAGGCTTACCAGGAAGAGTTCCACATGGTTGTGTGGTTTGAGCACTACAATCGTTCTCAAGAGATACTGCTTGTTGGAAAGATGACTTCTCGTTTTCTGCTTGTTTGACTCGAGCTTTTGGGTCTACTATCAACATGGTAGCCACTTCTCTTGAATCCCAAGGTACAGTTTCAAGTGGGCAAGAAGATTCGTCTATGGCAGCTGATGCAGTTTCATAATTGTTATTCTTGAGACTTGACTCGAAGACACATCTATTCTTGAAGTACGTGACGTTTCGTATGCTTGGACAAGACCCACTCTCATTCTCAGTTTTGATTTTTCAGTAAAAGTATTTTGATTTTCGTTACTAGTTACTTGTTTTTGTCGTTACAAATGTTTTGGGAGAAGAAGTTTCGTTTTCAGCGCGAGTTTTTGACCTATATGTTATTACTTATCTATTTTGACACTATTGTATTTTATGTACTTATTTTTGGCCTTGTGTCAATATATGTTTTCGACCTTATATCTTTATAAAGTACGTTTTCTAGTTTTGCACTGATGGGGAAAGAAAGTATGAGCTTGGAGGCACGAAAGATGGAATCATTGCAACCCAATCCGGACGGGATGGCATTTTCCCTTTGTGCAACCGCTCTCACTTGATTTCTTCGTTACGTATCTATTTATATATTTTTATACTCTTCTTCCTATTTTCGAGTATTTAAGTTTAAAAAGTGATTTTAAATTTCGGGGACGAAATTCTTTTAAGGGGGGTAGATTGAAACAACCCGTCCCTATATTTACTGTCAAAAATGTTATTTTTATATTTGTACTAAGTTTGGGTTACCTTTCCTTTTTAAAATTAGTTTTATTTCTTAATTGGTGAGCCCAAGGGGCCCACCCTTTGATTTCTGTCTCCCGAATCTCTCTTGGTTTCTCTTCTCTCTTTCAGTTCTATCTCTCTCTCTCTATTCCGAGCTCTCTCCCTCAGAGCTCTCTCTGCACACTCATTTGCCATGACCACCCACGTCACACACACCACGCCATCTGCTGGGACACCACCATTTTTATCAACCTTGTCCTTTCTCCTCTCTGTCTTTGCGAGATCGTCAGCACGGGAAGGAACAACTCCGGCGAGTCCCTTCCATATTTTCCGTTTTGGGTAAGCCTCAAAACACTCCAAATGTTCCTCTTTTCATCCCTATAATCCTTTTCTGACCCCATGGTTGTGTTTTGGACGTCAAACCATGAAGAAACACGTCGGGGAGACTTCCCCGAATTTCCAGCGAGAAACCGATAGCTTTCGAGCCAATTTCCGGGAAAACCACGGCGAGTTGGCCGGCGTGAAAGGTATCAATCTCTTCGTCTCGTCGATTACTACAACTTTCCTTTTTGTTTCACCCAATTTCGTTGAGTATTGAAGAAGTTATACTCATTTGAATCTTACCCAGTTTCCAGCGACCTCCGAGGCTTTCGAGGCGTTTTCCGGCCAAACCACGGCGAGTTAGACGTCGTGCGAGGTATCATTCTCTCGTATCTTCGAGAACTACAACTTTCGTTTTTACCTCACTTGATTTCGTTAAGTAACAAAGAAGTTATAAGCATTTAAAGTTGGGTGGTTTTCCGGCCGAGTTTCCGGCCTTCTTCTTCGGTGAGACACCAGGCGCTCAAGGCCTTTGGGCCGCTGCTGCTAAACCTTTTCCCAAATCAGGCCCTTTGGGCCGTGCTTAAACCCAATCCAAACCCTTAGGCTAAAAGCCTTCGGGCTTTCTTCCATCCAGGGCCTTCGGCCCGTTTATCCTAAACCCAACTCCTTTTTACTCAGGCCTTTGGGCTTTAAGACCAAGCCCTTTTGGGCAGCCCAGTCCTTTTAAATTTTGTTTATTTATTTGTTATTTCTTTTAAAACCAAGGCCTTTGGGCCTTATCTAAAATCCCAAAATCCCTTTTAATTTATTTGGTTTCTTTTATTTTATTTCAAGCCCAATACCTTTTAAACTTCAAAACCCTTTTAATCCTCCAACCTATTAGCTCAAAACCTTTTTAAATTAGAAGACTCTTAAGCCTAAATCCTAATCCTTTTCAAGCCTAAAACCCGTTTGACCGTGGACCCTCGGTCAACGTTGACTTTTAGGGTTGACTTTTCGGGATTTCGTTAGGGACCTCTCCTAGGCTAATTTCGGCGTCTGAACCCGTTTCTGAAGTCCGTTTTCCCAAATTCAATCGTTTGAATAGAGTTTGACCAAATGTACCATTTATGTGCTTAGGGGCAAAGATTGTGGCGTTCCATCCTCGCTAGTCAGCGCAGCTTTTAACGGCAAAGTACTGTGAGTGGATCACCTTCAAAAATAACATGTTTTAAATTAAAGAATTGCATATGTTCCTAGCATGCCTCGATTTGATGAATACTTTACAGGAAGCATGATGATTTGAATATTATTGAATAGATAGATCTTTTGAACTATTTTCACTATATCATATTTTCTACATAACCCTCATTCTGGTAGACTATCTGATCGATGACGATAGGATGCTAAGAATGTGTTTCAAATACTTTTAGACACCTCTTCGTAGTATGGGGGATCGATGAACTTATGCTACGAAGTTGTATTTTAGAAAGCTGTTTTGTGCGTACCTAGTGAACACCATGCCGCCAGGGGCGAGGACTTGAGTTGGCACAGGCCTGAAGAAATAATCCCTAGCGGAAGGCTGAGGGACCACGGAGTCTGGCATCGGGGGGAGTGAGTTATCTCATGGTGAAGGCCATAGAGATTTAGGTGCAGGCAATGGGCCGGAAGTATTATTATTATTCGGTGATACTCATTAGCAGCACAACTTATATTATGTTTCCTGTTATGATTTATGAGATTGAATGACAGATAGATACGAACGGTTTTTATGGCATGCTAGAGGGTTTGAAAAACCTATCACTTATTATGCTAGTAGTTTTCATTATTAAACTGTGGGGGTTAATATGTTCATAACTGTTTTCGTATTACATATATAAACTTGGTCCACTCACCTTTGTTTTGCGCCCCCATTCAGGACATAGAATCGAGGCATACAATCCCGGCGTTGAGGCACTTCCGCATCGGCATCTTTGAGTCCTCTCGGTGTAGGACCCACTTCTTTATTCATTTAATATTATCTTAATTCGTTGTAGTGATTAGGTTTAGTTGTATGCTCTGAACACGTTCCTAAATTGTTAATCCATTGTATTTGAATTCATAACCTTTATTTATTTCTTATTCTTAGCTTTTGTATCAATTAATGGCTTTCGTCACCCTCGGGTGTCGGCCAGCACGTACCTATCCTGGTATTCGGGGAATATCAGGGTCGGGTCGTGTCACAACCTACTAAGATTATAATCCAGACAACCTACTCCTCCGCCGGGTTCACCCTCCGGCAATTGACCCTCACTTCGCCCTGGCCTCCCGTCAGCGGGCTCAGGGCCGACATCTTCTGCATGGCCGCCGCAAAATCCGCCTCGAACGCCGACAGGTTCCTGCTGTAGCGCAGGACCTGCTCCTCCACCGCATTGCCGCCCGCCGCCGAACAGTGCCTGGTCCGACCGGAACAGGCCCTTCCGCTCCACCAGGTTGCCGTAGTAGGCTTTGTCAAACATGTCGGGGCTCCGAGGGTCAAGGGGCGCCACTCTGAGGTCGCCCCCGACAGGTGGACAGGCGGTCTGCAGCCTGGCCGCGTACTCCCGGTCCATGTTGCGTCGTTGTAGATGCGACCGCGGAAGAAACGGCAGCTCGACCTCCCGATGGTGTGGGCGCCAGACAGGGCCACCATCTCTGCCTCCGTGAAGCCCTTGGCGGCGAACATCTCCCTGAGACCGGCGAGAGGGGAATCCGGGCCGGGCAGCTCGACGGTGGCGCTGGCATTGGGCGCCAGGGAATCCCTCCGGCCAAGCAGGAGGTCCCAACTTGGCCCGCCCACCGCAACGACCCCTTCTCTGGCTGCCACGGCCAGAGTGTCGGCGCAGGACACGACGCCGGGCAGACATGCTCGAGCTCCGACTTTGCGGCGTCCACGACCTGGAAGCCGCGGAGGGAATTCTTGTTCGGAGGGGTGCCCTTCTCTCCTTCCACGGCAGGGGTGTCGTCCAGGACGGAGCCGTCGCAGCCCTGCACGAAGCAGTCGTGGAAGTGCATTCGGAGGAGGGAGGCCCCGAGTCGAGGCTCCCCGGCGACGGCCCTTTGGACCACTGCACGGATGACGGAGGTGGCCCGGGGGCAAGTGGCGTGGTAGAAGGTTGAGGACAGGGGGGGAGACGGGGCTGCAGTGGCGGAAGCTGCGGTGGATGGGTGGGGGAGTAGGAGTAGGGATAGGAGGAGGAGAGAAAAGGTGGTGGCGAAGAAGAGGACTCTGTTTTCCATCTCCGAGTTGAAAAGAAAACAGAGCAAGTTAGTTGAAAGAAAACAGAGCAAGTTTGAGAGGATATGGGGTTACAAGGAGGATAGAGAGAGGGCATATTTATGGTGTTTCTTGTAGCTGTGAATCGGTGCATGGGCGATGAATGTGTATGTGTGAAGGCTGATATAATTGGAGTGTGAACGCTAGCTAGCTGATCATGCATGGCTGAAAAAATAAAACTCTAATTAATCATGCATGCACAAATATGCATATGAACATCCCAAAGTCTTCCCGATAGATTATTATGGCTTTCTTCCAGTCGTGAATGTTTCCCTTTAAACTCGATCAGCTCTCGATTTGGGAGGGAATAAGACTATCTGGCAAAGGCTACAAACTTGATCACCTGGTTGTAACTGGTTTGGTATTTGGATGGAGCGAGTTGGGCCTATTATTTCCACTACATATATATATATATATATATATATATTATAATATATATATATATATATATATTATATCGGGCTGTGTGCTTCAGCTGAACCAGATCAAAACAAATCAAATCAAATCAAATCTCAACAAGTTGGGCTCTATCACTATTATGTTTTTGGTCTGTTTAATTACTAGTCCAATCCAATGTGAAGAAGCTCTCTACTTTTTTGCTTCATTCGGGTTTGGGTTTCCTGCTTAATTAATTAGGTTAATCAAAGATCGCAAACCACCGCGTCCAAGACACTACTGGACTGGTAGTTCGTAACACATCCCAAGCCCACGTATGAGTCCAGGTTGGAGAAGTGATGTCCAAGCCCATGTACACATATAGGCTTATCTTTAATGGGTTTAGTTCCAAGTTCCGTCCAAAGTGGACTAAATGTGGTAGCTACGGTTTTCCTGTTACGTATTACAAGATTCAAGATATTAAAAATATGATGGGTCAACATATAACTTACAAGAACTAGCGTTAGATTGTTATGTGTTTCAGAGGCATTATAATTATTAAGCTAACGCTAACTGAGTATTATGAGTTGATACCGCTTATGTTTTCTTTAACAACTTCAAATGATCGATGCATGTGTTTTCGGTACTGTCTCCTTACGGCCAGCGTCACCGAGGGCAAGGAAGTTTCTTAACAAGTTCCCGACACTTACAGAACCAATTAAAAAAAATTAAAACCAGAGGATGTCCACGTAAAGATGACACTTCTTTTGTTGTTTGCCATCAGCCTTTGAGATTTCAAAAGCTCTTTTAGGTCATGATAGCCAGCCAAAACCCTTTAAAAAAGAAACCAAGGGGAAGACCACGCAAATTGAAGGTATGCACTTATCTTTATAGTTGTGATGTTTGATATACTAATTGTAACTTCACCGAGTAACCCTTGATTACTATACAGACTTATAGCTCAATTTTACGCAATCTGGCCGCCCTTATGCATCAATATACGGGACAATTCCCTGAGGCAATAAAGCAATACATTACTATTGTGATTGATGTCCTTGGAGATGGTAATTGTGCATATAGAGTCATAGCTGAAGCAAAGGGATTTGGTCAAGATCCATGGCCAAGGGTACGTAAGGACCTATAGGCGGAAGTACGTGGTTGCCCATTCCTATATGAGCAAGCTTTTGGTTAGAAAGAGAGACGTGCTGAGATTGACCAAGCACTTGACTATTTTGAAGATTCATATGCACTGGAACTCTACTGGATGAACATGCCAGATATGGGCCATGTTATAGCTTCATGTTATCGTGTAGTGGTGGTTTTTTATCCCGTTTGCAATGCCTCTCATTCCTACCTTTATATGTATTTGGAAATGATGACCCCACTAGTCTTCCTGAGATTGCAATTGGTTTAGTCAATGACAATCACTTTATACATGTACTAAGAGTTGACTTACTTTATACAGGTACTAAGAGTTAACTTACTTTATTCACCAAAATCCGCCGGAAACCCTAGAATGGGTGGGTTTTCAATTGATCACCATCGGTGCTCCGCCGACCATACAGTTGTTTGGGCTTCGTTCTAAGCTTCCAAATGAGTCTAATTGTAGTGGTAATTGGGGAAAACCTTTCACAATTAATGGATTCCGAGTGAGAAGACCGCGGCACCCATGGTGGGGGTTTTCCAAATTCAAAACTAATTCCTCCCAAGTTTGAGGTAAAATAGATAGAAGGGATGATGAGGGATGATTTCCAGGTGGTGGGGAGCTTCGATTCACTGGAAAAAAAGGGTTAAAACCCATCGGAATTTCACAAAATCCCGACCGAGTCAGGTTACCCAGTTCGCGGGTCAAGATTCCCCGCATCTCTTTCCTTCCTTGCTCTCCTTTCTTCCCTTCCCCCTTCGTCCCTCTCCCTGATTTCTCCCCTTTCCTCCTTTCTAATCTATCTTTTTAATCTCAACCATTCATCAAACTTTTCTTACGCAACCACAGCCACACACGTGCACATCAACATAACTCTAGATTTCTGGAGTTTTCCAAATTAAATTAAATTACGAAAATATCCCTTACTTTAAACGTTAATATCTTTTTCGTTATAACTTCGTTTCACGAACGGTTTGCGCCCACGGGTCCGTGAGTTCGAGCTCCATTCAAAAATATAAATTTTTGACCTCGAAAGGTTTACGTATTTTAAATAATTCATTCCCAAACTTCAATCTTCGTAACTAGTTTGATATTAAAACTAAATTTTTATGAACTAATATAAATTCTCAATTCTTTTCATATATTCATAATTATGAATATCTGATTCATATATTTAAATTTTCCGGGGTATTACAAAAACGTCTAAAATTCTTCTATTTGTTTTTTGTTGGGTTTAAAAGTAGTAGCAGCAGCATCTTGTAAATCAAAGTCTTCAAGTTTTGAAGTAGTAGTAGTAGTAACAGCAGTAGCAGTGCGTGATTTAATGTCTGTAAACTGCAAATGGATTAGTAAGTTGGAATACTCACTGAATTAAGAGCTAATTGTAACTTCACTGAGTAACCCTTGATTACTATACAGACTTATAGCTCAATTTTACGCAATCTGGCCGCCCCTATGCATCAATATACGGGACAGTTTCCTGAGGCAATAAAGCAATACATTACTATTGTGATTGATGTCTTTGGAGATGGTAATTGTGGATATAGAGTCATAGCTAAAGCAATGATATTTGGTCAAGATTCATGGCCAAGGGTACGTAAGGACCTATAGGCGGAAGTACGTGGTTGCCCATTCCTATATGAGCAAGCTTTTGGTTAGAAAGAGAGGCGTGCTGAGATTGACCAAGCACTTGACTATTTTGAAGATTCATATGCACTGGAACTCTACTGGATGAACATGCCAGATATGGGCCATGTTATAGCTTCATGTTATCGTGTAGTGGTGGTTTTTTATCCTGTTTGCAATGCCTCTCATTCCTACCTTTATATGTATTAGGAAATGATGACCCCACTAGTCTTCCTGAGATTGCAATTGGTTTAGTCAATGACAATCACTTTATACAGGTACTAAGAGTTGACTTACTTTATTTACAACATTGAACGTTGTTTTTGTAAGCTGATTGACTCCTTTCGTGTTGTATAGCTACGTTTGGCACCAGGACATCCCATGCCACCGTTTGCACAAAATTGGCATACTCTTGTAGTAAATAATGCTCGACATGTGGAACAATTTAAGCTATTACTAGGTCTAAATAATGTAGCCACCACCGAAACGATATGTCTTGATTGTGACTAATTTATGTTTTACAAACTGAACTGAAATATATTGATTGCTAGGCAAGTGTTGTAAAAACAAGGTTTATTTTTTAATGGTATCTAGCGGGCGTGCAAAGCAACCTTGAAAAATATTTGAGCTAATTCCTCAAGCTATTCCTTACTTTATACAAGCTTACTTGGCCACCAAGCTTAGAACCCCTCACATAAATCACGATCATATTTAAGTTGGTGACGATGAACATGTATCATAAATTAACAACACTCATACAAATAATTAAATTTAATCAACTCAAAAGGTATGTATAGAAAGACGGGATTAGTGTATTCGTCCGACTCTGATGACAATGGTGAAATTCGCAGTGCAAATCTATTCGGACGTGAGAGGTCGATTCATCATGTTCTTGGAAACGGAAAAGGTATGTATGTTAATTTGAATTGGCATGCATGCTAAAACCCTAATTGGTGATCTGCTAATTACCCTTAGTCATATGGCGATGAATTGAACATGAAAGATCATAGATAGTAGTAATTAATCGCATTAATCTAGCAGTTGCAGATGTGTTGTTGTGGAGGAATATAAGGTGTATATTGAGAAATGTGGGTGTGGGGGTATTATGGGAAAATATGTGAAATGTATTAAGATAATTTTTAAGTGAAAAAAAAAAATGTGAAGTGTATTAAATATGTGGGGTTTATTCAACAATTTGTCGGATGTTAATATAATAAGTTGTTTTTTTTTTTTTTTTTTTTTTTTCTGTGGTTCTTCAGGAACCACCTTTCCCTTATTGCCCCCTAACACTTCCTCCTCTGGGGATCATCTAATTTCTTTTGGTCGGATATCTTCTTCCACCCATCTTCCTTCAGTACTCTCAATCTCAGTATCAAAGACTCAAGGTCTCTCGAAATGATAAGAACGATTTCTTCACTCCATGTTGTTTAAGAAATTATCCCGGATTCGAATTAATAATCATCAAAATGTGAAATTTATGTGCATATATATCGTTGTGATGTTGATGAGGATATGAACGCAATTAGTACAATAATTAACAAATTTTGTATCCGGAAAAGAGGGTCATTGCTATCATCAACAACCAAAACAAATCGACATTATGCGATATGATTTATTATTGACTTGGGAGGCATATACAAACTTCATTTTGATATTTTTTTTTCTTTAGTACCACAACAAATACAAACTTGCATAGATAAAATTATCGCGCATGCATGTCCATAGAAAATCACTAATTTTTGGTACAAGCACAACTCCAAAACAAAACATTTTATTAGCTAAAACAATGACAATTAAAAATAGAGCTCCAATTATTTCTTCAACAAATATTGCATCCATGGTAAGATAATTAACAATGGAGCCTGATAATTAACAATGCATCTTCGTGCTCATAATTACATAGTTACTCTGCATCAACTGCAATTTTCATTCCCTTTTCACAATAAAACCCACCAACTGGTATGAAATAGTTTATGCCCTTCTTTAACACCACATGATCGTTTCCTGAATGGTATCTATCCATTCCCCCAGCATATACGTCACAATGCATGTAGCTGTCTTCGTTCGATATAGCAACTACGTAAAGGTTGGGATCGGTATATTTGAAAACTGCTCCAAAAACAAGAGACAAACAAAATAAATTGAGTAAAACCAACTAAATTAATCAATAAACTATAGAAGAATAAAATTGAGGATGCATGAACACAAATTGAAAACAAGTATTTTTACCCAAAACATCTCTAGCCTTGAACTTCTTGCCCTCGGTCCAATGAGATAAGTCAACACCAGGGCTCCATCCTTTCTCATCCCCAACTGTGTATTCTACCGCATGAACTTGTTCAGATTCAAGTAGTAAACTGACCAAAAGCCCAAATCCAATGACCAAAATTTTGTTCATTTCAATTGCCATCTTTGATTTGATTTGATTTGATTCGATTCACAAACTCACAAATTCTAAAGCCTTAACCTGTGACTATAGATTGGAATACGAAACCACATTACTAATCAATTTATAGATCATTGAGCCTATCCTGCATTCAATTCATTTTGATTTGTTACTCAAAATACAATATGAAACTGCCGTAGATAATTTTTACAATTATTGAATAATTATTTATAGAATATTCCTTCTCCTTGTATGGTTGCATTTGTCGCCCATAATCGGGATCAAATCCTGAAAATCATTTGTCAACCTTTGATTTGTTTCTTCTATAACTATTTTGATTTGTTTCTCAAAATAGGCTTTTTTTTTATTTGTTTCATCAAGGTCAACACGTGCTTGAATATCAGCCTTAAATCAGATCTCAAAAGTTGCATTGGTCAATGTTCTTTTCTGTTTTCCTTCCATTTGTCAAAATTCCTCTCTTAATTTTAAGGTGAATTAAATCAAAATATTCTGACCAACCATGAGAAATAATTAAAAGGCTATAGACTAACCATACATCGCACATGGACATGGGTGGTAATGGGCCATTACTAATGGCAAGATGTTATACCAGAGTTTGAACGGTGAGTAAAAATGAACTCTTACTAATAAGGAACAGAGACAAAGGAAATAAATCAGTCGTTGACTAATGTAAGGACTTCTTAAGTTGCTGAAATGTTTTGTATGCCTACACATACACGTATACTAATTTATTATTCAATTCATGAAAATTAGGTTCCTGAATTATGTTTTCAGTAAAATAAGTTTATAAATTCATTAAAAATTTATAATTTCATTCTTATTATTATATTCAAAGCTATTTTATTCAACTTTTCGTCAACTTAAGTCACTTGACATACTTTAGAGCTTGCTTTTCTTGCCTATAAGCTGCTAACATTTCATATAAGTTGCGAATCTAACGTCTAATTTACCCTCCAAAGTTAACTATAGACACTACTTTTTTATGTAAAATTACTAGTCTACCCTCCAAAGTGTATACATGCTGGTAACGTGACTTAAATTGATGAAAAATTGAATACAGTAGCTTTGAGTCTAATATGAAGGATGTAGTTAGCAGAATTTTATAATTCAATGACTGATTTTTTAGAAAAAAATAGTTTATGGACCTAATTTTTACTCAAGTGATAATTCAGTGACTAAATTAACAATTCACCCTAACTTATAATAGCTACAAAATTATAGTACCTAAAAAGTATACGTAAAGCCTTTGCAACCCCATTTCATGGATTAATTGACCATTGATGGTCAGTTTATCAATGCGATCCAAATGCCTTAAGCATGATGCCTTAAAGGCAGTGATCTGGGCATCACTAAACTTTTGACGTATCATCCCTAACATATGACAAGCTGGAAAGGGAGTCCCAGAAAATCCAAGAGAGATTGAGAAACCCAAAGCCCAAGGAGCTTAGAAGCAGATAAATCTGAGCGCAATAGCCGACCGCCCAAGGCCTAAGGTACTGAATCATAAAAGTACCTTCGGGGCATAAATATGGACATGATAAATCGGGGCGGCAGATAAACCTCATCAGAGTTGAATTCATAAAAGGTCTCGCAGCTACGCGCTCAGGTGGGCATAAGTCTCTTCGGGGCATAAATATGGACATGATCTACTGAACTGCTAGATTTGGTTTCTTTTGTCCCTGTAGTATTATTGCCATTTCCAAAGAAACTACCTCCATCAAATGCCTTTGAGTAATTAAAAATTGTACCCCTCATGCGGTCCAGGTACCTAGATCCAGCATTTCCCCGAAAGGATTAAGATTAGAATTGGGTTGCAGTAAACAAAAAGAAGAAAGGATTAGAATTGGGTTGCAGTAAACAAAAACAAGAAAGTAATCAAATCAGTCATTTTGCGTTTAATAAATTACATCTTTTCAAACAATCAAAAGAAAATTGGGTTCAACATCAGATTGAAAATATCAACAACACAAGGACATTACATTTTAAATTCTCAAAGAACCAGCCCACAAGGAAACACCCATTTCACAAACACAAGGGCACGATTATACAATCCTAACGAAACAGAGTTCCCATCATTTCAGCCAGGAAATGCTTGAAAATTCATAGACCATAATGCATAACATAAACAATGCTTGAAGCTACAAACATCTTTACAGCAGTGGAAGCTAGCAACCATTTTACAGGCAACCCAAATGGAGGAAAGAGAATGAAAGGTCTACCAATCCAACTTGGTAAAAAAGTCTACAGCCAAATCTCTTAAACAATACAAGGGTAGAAACTAAAATTAAACCCAAAAAGCACTCGGCTTTCCATTAGAAATCAGATGAGCAATTTTTCATGTAATAAAATTCATATACTTTCAAACAATCAAAAGAAAATTGGGGTGAACATCAGATTGAAACTATGAAAACCACAAGGGCACGATTATTTAAATTCTCAAAGAACCAACCCACAAGGAAACACCCATTTCACAAACACAAGGGCACGATTATACAATCCTAACGAAACAGAGTTCCCATCATTTCAGCCAGGAAATGCTTGAAAATTCATAGACCATAATGCATAACATAAACAATGCTTGAAGCTACAAACATCTTTACAGCAGTGGAAGCTAGCAACCATTTTACAGGCAACCCAAATGGAGGAAAGAGAATGAAAGGTCTACCAATCCAACTTGGTAAAAAAGTCTACAGCCAAATCTCTTAAACAATACAAGGGTAGAAACTAAAATTAAACCCAAAAAGCACTCGGCTTTCCATTAGAAATCAGATGAGTAATTTTTCATGTAATAAAATTCATATACTTTCAAACAATCAAAAGAAAATTGGGGTGAACATCAGATTGAAACTATGAAAACCACAAGGGCACGATTATTTAAATTCTCAAAGAACCAACCCACAAGGAAACACCCATTTCACAAACACAAGGGCACGATTATATAATCCTAACGAAACAGAGTTCCCATCATTTCAGCCAGGAAATGCTTGAAAATTCATAGACCATAATGCATAACATAAACAATGCTTGAAGCTACAAACATCTTTACAGCAGTAGAAGCTAGTAGGAACCCAAATCGAGCGTAATAAATTCTACAGCAAACAATCTCTTATACAAGAATACAAGCGTAGAAAGTAAAATGAAACCCAAAAAGCGCTTGGCTTTCTATTAGAAATCAAATCAGTCATTTTTACTTATTTAATATATTTCATATTTTGGAAAAAGAAAAAGAAAATTACAAAACCAAGGGTTGAACGATGAACGAGTAAACAAATTTAAAAAACCCCGACTTGAATTTCGATAAATTAAAAAAACAACCCTAAGATTCTCCCACAGCAAACCCTAACCTTATTATCCCGCTCAAATCGACCAAAGATTGGGAGATTGAATTGAGGTCAGTGGAGTGGACCCAAGCTTTTCGTCGGTCGGGAATTTGGGCCGGGGCGGGTCTGAGGCAGCAGTGGCGGCGGTACCCCGAATGTTGGCCGACAAGACAACGATCTCTCGGCTTCCAAAGGAGGAGGGCGAGAGGAGAGAGAGAGCGAGAGCGAGAGAGAGAGAGCGAGAAATAAAGTGCATAAAAAAAACAAGAGAGCTTTAACGAAAAGGGCTTGGACTAAGTTTTACTTAATGAAAAATCATCCTAAATTATTATTTAATAAAAATGACTTAAATTTTAATCATAAAGACACAAAACTTTTATCAGACCCTACAAAAATTAAAACCACACGGGCTCAACAAAAAGCCCAAACAGCATAACAATTAATATTCCAAAATTGCCCCTAACGGATCTTAAACCAGGCCCGTTAGCCGAAGTTCCGGTTACCAAAATTCATCAATTCATTCCTCCAACGCCATTAATGTTCACCAACATTCACACCGTACGAAAAAAATCGAAACCTCCATTGCTCTAAACGTCAAGATCTCAAAGCATTTTCAAGTTCGATTCAAGTTATCAAACAATAATCTACACATCAAATCCAGAATTTCTGAACCCAAAAACTCCATTTGAAGGCGAAAAACTGAAAAAATCCGAACTGTATATTTGCAGAGTCGAAATCGGGCAAACACAGGTACGAACCTAAAATTCTGATTCTTGATAATTTCTTACTTTAATTTACTAAATATGTACATTTGCATGTTTGAGATTCTAAAAAATGAATTATGTTTCGAGTTCGGAGTATTATAGTTTGATAAAATAGCGTAGTTTTTTTTTTTTTTTTTTTTGTTTTGCTGTTTGATAAACAGTATGGATCTAGAATCAATGTGGTGTTTTAGTTCATTTTCTTAAATAGCATCCATTTTCTGATTTAAGTCCATCAATACTTTAGTATTTTAATTTAAGTTTCGTAAGTACTTAGTTTTTTTATTGATAAATAGTGTGGCCATGTTGTTGTGGATCCAGAATCAGTATGGCAAATGAACTAAACCACACTTTTTTTTGGTAAAAAGTGTGGGTTTCTAGTTCGCTTTGATAAATAGTTCAGTCTGCTTTGGTAAAAAAGTGTGGTTTTCTACTTCACTTTGATAAATAGTTCATTTGCTTTTGTAAAAAAGTGTGGTTTTCTAGTTCACTTTGATAAATAGTTCAGTTTGCTTTGTAATAAAATGTGGTTTTCTAGTGTTCAGTTTGATAAATAGTTCAGTTTCATTTGGTAAAAAATGTTTTCTAGTGTTCAGTTTGATAAATAGTTCAGTTTCATTTGGTAAAAAATGTGTGGTTTTCTAGATCACTTTGATAAATAGTTCATTTGCTTTTGTAAAAAAGTGTTTTCTGGTTCACTTTGATAAATAGTTCGGTTTGCTTTGGTAAAAAAAATATGGTTTTCTAGTGTTCAGTTTGATAAATAGTTCAGTTTCATTTGGTAAAAAATGTGTGGTTTTCTAGTTCACTTTGATAAATAGTTCATTTGCTTTTGTAAAAAAGTGTGGTTATCTAGTTCACTTTGATAAATAGTTCAGTTTCCTTTGGTAAAAAAGTGTGGTTATCTAGTTCAGTTTAATAAATAGTTCAATTTCCTTTGGTAAAAAAGTGTGGTTTTCTAGTTCTGTTTTGATAAATAGTTCATTTGCTTTGTTAAAAAAGTGTGGTTATCTAGTTCAGTTTAATAAATAGTTAAGTGTGGTTATCTAGTTCAGTTTAATAAATAGTTCAATTTGCTTTGTTAAAAAAAGTGTGGTTTTCTAGTTCTGTTTTGATAAATAGTTCATTTGCTTTGTTAAAAAAAGTGTGGTTATCTAGTTCAGTTTAATAAATAGTTAAGTGTGGTTATCTAGTTCAGTTTAATAAATAGTTAAGTGTGGTTATCTAGTTCTGTTTTGATAAATAGTTCATTTGCTTTGTTAAAAAAAGTGTGGTTTTCTAGTTCTGTTTTGATAAATAGTTCATTTGCTTTGTTATAAAAAGTGTGGTTATCTAGTTTAGTTTAATAAATAGTTAAATGTGGTTATCTAGTTCAGTTTAATAAATAGTTAAGTGTGGTTATCTAGTTCTGTTTTGATAAATAGTTCATTTGCTTTGTTAAAAAAAGTGTGGTTATCTAGTTCTGTTTTGATAAATAGTTCATTTGCTTTGTTAAAAAAAGTGTGGTTATCTAGTTCAGTTTAATAAATAGTTAAATGTGGTTATCTAGTTCAGTTTAATAAATAGTTTAGTTTTCTTTGGTAAAAAGTGTGGTTTTCTGGTTCTGTTTTGATAAAGAGTTCATTTGCTTTGTTAAAAAAAGTGTGGTTATCTAGTTCTGTTTTGATAAATAGTTCATTTGCTTTGTTAAAAAAAGTGTGGTTATCTAGTTCAGTTTAATAAATAGTTAAGTGTGGTTATCTAGTTCAGTTTAATAAATAGTTAAGTGTGGTTATCTAGTTCTGTTTAATAAATAGTTCAGTTTGATAAATGGTTCAGTCTGCTTTGGTAAAAAAGTGTGGTTTTCTAGTTCAGTTTGATAAATAGGTCAGTTTGCTTTGGTAAAAAATAGGTCAGTTTGATAAATAGTTCAGTTTCCTTTGATAAATAGTTCAGTTTGCTTTGGTAAAAAAGTGTGGTTTTCTAATTAAACAATGTTTATTCTTACAGATGGACGGATCCAAGAAACCAAGATTTAAGACTTTTGCTGTAAAGACTCAACATAAGAAAAAGAACATAAGATCTCCAACATCTTATGTGCAATACAGATGCAATGTTTTTGGCTTTGCAAAATCAATGCAAGTGTACAAGCCATTGCTTCAACAACGCAATGATGTCTGCAATCACTTAGGCAAGACACCATTTTGGAGTCTGATCAAGTTATACATGGATGATGAAATCATTGCAACAGAAAGGAAAAAGAAGTCGGATATGGATCTGATCAAGATTATGCAATGCTATGACTCCAAGCAACAAAAGTTCAAATTCGGAGATCATGAGCCAAGAAGAATATCAAGTGAAGATGTTGCTCAAATCTTTGGATTGAACAACCAAGGAGTTGACCTGCCAAACACAGACCAAGCCACAAAGAACATGAAGGACAACTTTGTGAAAACATATTTTGCGAACCAAAAAATAGTGAAAAAGAAGGACATTCTTGAAGCGTACCAAAAATCAATCCAAGATGAAACTCCTGAAGGGGCAAAAGCTACTGCATCAATCATATGTGCACATCTCCTACAATCCCTCTTATTTGCAAACTCCGGAACATACATCTCATGGAGCTTCATAACAATTTGTGGGGAATTGGACCAAATCAGCAAATACAACTGGGCAAAAGGAGTGAGGGACTACTTGTACAAGATGATTAACAAATCAAAAAAAAGAGGAAAAATGGAGAAGAATCAGCAACAACAAGCGGATGCACTGCCCTTATTTTGGTAAGAAATAAGAACTATATTTTAAAAACATGAATTCTGTATTATAAATTACACAAGAAAGTAATTCAAAGTTGTTATTTCATGCAGTATTGGATTTGTCTTCACTCCAATCTGGTGGAGACAATAAGTGGACGAGAAAACATGGTTCCTGCCATTGGAAGATGGGACATAACCAAAATCCACAAAGCAATACGAGATATTTCAATTGAACAAATTGAGGTAAGGACCAATAATAAAAATATTTCAATCTGCATTTGAATAAACAATATATTTTTGCACTTTATAGTTTCATAACATGGTGATCTTTACAGTTTAAAGTTTCAGAAGTAGTGGCTTCATAACCATACAGAAATAGTTCAAATTTCTATAAACAGTAACATATATTACACTAACTAATAGTGTAATTGTACATTCAGTAAATAGTTTGCCTTTTTTTAAGTTTAATAAATAGTGTTTACGAAACAATGACATTATTATGTAATTTAACAGCTATTTAATGTGTGACTCTACAGATTGGTGGTGATATTCCTTGTGCTAAACCATGTACTGCTTACAATAAAAAAGAAAAGAAGGCAACATGAAGGAAAAGGAAGAGAACTGAAGCAGAGGCTCAAGAAGATCACAGTAAGAGAACTGAAGCAGAAGCTCAAGAAGATCACAGTATCACCATAAATGAAGCTCAGTTACAGTTTGATCAACTGTACAAAGAAGAATTGATGAAACTTGATGAAATTTATTGAAAGGACATCATCGGTATTGATAACACGTTAGGTGTGGAAGGTTTTGAAGAGTTTAAAAGATGTGCAAGCGTGGATCAAAAGAGGTATCTAGTCTTCAGTCACATGATGATATATGCACTTGACAACCTGCACACAGATTCAATTGTAACGAATCAAACAACTGGAGCACTCAACCGAAAGATTGAAAATCTTGTGCAAGAACAAAATGAGGACAAGCAGAAGATTAGTTCAATGAAAATTGAAATGAGACGGTTGCAATTAAAGAACACAACAGCTTCTATGAAAGTAAATAAACTTCTGGATGAAATTGGAAATTTGAAGAAGAAGCTACTGGAAAACCAACAAATAGTACCAGATCTAAATGCTTCAACTGAGGAAGATCAAAATTTCAAGGATCCAGTTGAAGAGCATACACATGATAAGGATACTGCTATCGAGGATCCAGTTCAAGAGAATGCAAATGAAAATGATGTGGCTATGAAAGATCCAGAACAAGGGCATGCAACTGATTGTGATACAGATGAAAATGAGGGGGATCAAGCTGAGGAAGATCAAGGGCATGAAGGAAAAGACATTGCCACTGAAAAAGGGACCTCTGGAGTTCAACAAGATGTTCATATGCAGACTCCAACTAGTAAGGATCCTGAAGAGCAAGGAAAAGAAACTGCCAAGAAGAAGACGAGAACACTAATAAAAAATGTACGGAAGAGGGATGATCGTAAACCAAATGTCGATCCACAGTATGATTATATCCCCATCCAGAAAAAGAAAAAGAAGGCCAAATACATCTACGCTGTGAGTGACAGTGAAAGCCCTTCAATCGTTCCGTCACAAAGCCAACCGTTGGAGCCAATAATTCAGAAAGAAAAGGAGCAGCAGCAGCAGCCAAAGGTTAAATCACCCTTGAATCCAATTGCTGAAGAAACAGCAAAGAACCATCCAAAGAAGCCAAAGCAAACAAAGGAAAAGCTTGACAAACGTGACAAACAGTATCGTCTACCTGCATCAACAAGGGCGTACAAGTTACTTGAAGATGAGACAAAAGAAAAATTCAAGGAATATTACAGACAACAGAAAATGTAAGTTTACATTATTAATCAGAACTTAATACATGTGCGCACACACACACACACACACACACACACATATTATATATATAATACTTTTTATTTTCTCACGCAGGGACTACTTCTGGATGCAACCAAAGCAATGCTCCATGGCAACTGAGCTTGTTGTCCTAAAAACAGATGTGACGTCATTGTTTGTGGATGGAGCAATCGACGCCAACATAATTGATGCTTCATTCTACATAATGGCAGAAAACAAATCAAAAACAGGGCAACAACAAAATCTGTTTCTTCCTTCATTCATCTTTGTAAGTGCCAAACAGTTGTCTTTACAAAAATTTGTGTTTGTGCGATTTTATAAATATTTTGTAAATTTAATTAACTTTCATAAATAGTGTTTAGTGTTTTGGTTCAGTTTAAGAATTAGTGTTACTTATTAATTAAGATTAATAAATAAATGTGTATTGTTGGGTCAGAATGACATGGAGAAGGAAAAAAGCAAGAGTGATCAGGAGCACAGTGACCAAACATTGAAGACAATCTTACAAGATAATGTGGATAAAGTTGGAAAGGTCTTCATAGTGATCAAGGATTACTTCCACTTTAGCTTGGTAGTTTGGGACATTAAAGATGGAAAAATGACACACTACAACTCCAAACTACCGAGGATACATGGGAATACAGACCAATACTTTGATCATGCTCTGCAAGTGGTAAGAACAAAACCATAACTCAAACTTCATAATACAATTTCTTTTATTATTTTTTTTTTCTTTTGTTTTTTATGTTATTTTTATTTGTTTTGGCAGAGAGACAAAATAGAAGCACTTTACAAAGATTTCAAAGGTGACAACAACCTCACAATAGAAATTCAAAGATGCTTGACTTGTGCACAACAAAAGGAGGACTCGTAAGTACAAACAACAAGTAGATCTCTATATTTTTCAATCAAATTTATACATTCTAGGAAAATATGGAAACGAGACACAGAAAACAGAAAACAAAATCATTCTAGGGAACTATGGTTTAAATTTAGACTTTGCAAAATAGTGTCATAATATACTTTCAGAAATAGTTCCAGATTGCAAAACAGTGTTACAAACAAGAAATAGTTCCATTTTTTTCAGTACTTATCTGTGATCTAATCAAATTTATACATTCTAGGAAAATATGGAAACGAGACACAGAAAAAAGAAAACAAAATCATTCTAGGAAACTATGGTTTAAATTTAGACTTTGCAAAATAGTGTCATAATATAGTTTCAGAAATAGTTCCAGATTGCAAAACAGTGGTGCAAACA
The DNA here is from genome assembly GCA_036320875.1 of Cotoneaster glaucophyllus. Classification (NCBI taxonomy): domain Eukaryota; kingdom Viridiplantae; phylum Streptophyta; class Magnoliopsida; order Rosales; family Rosaceae; genus Cotoneaster; species Cotoneaster glaucophyllus. The sequence goes on from JAVVNS010000033.1 coordinate 110,117, forward strand.
AGAAATAGTGTCATTTTTCACTATGCAAAATAGTGTCATGATCCAGTTTCAGAAATAATTTCATTTTTCACTTTCAATATGTCATCAAATGTTATAATATGATTTCATTATCTGTCATACTTAATTGTTTTCCCAAAAACAAAATAAAATGCAGATTGGATTGTGGCATATTTGTCATTCAATTTGCAATGCAAGTGCATGAGGGCAAACCAGTACTAGCCACCTTTGAGAAGGAAGACGTATTTGCCAAGAGAGCTCAAATTGCAACTATGATTTTGAATCACGAGAATAGTTATGCAAATGGACTCCAGAAGATACTTGAAGACAGAAGACGACAAAATAAACATGGTCAATTTGATGACATTCCGGATGAGGATTTTATTACAATAGCATGAGTTTTACAAATTACGTTTTATATCAATGTACGAATTTTCGAATACATTTTATATCATCAATTTCAAATTATTGATTCTACTCCAAAAGATTGCAAAAAATCAATTACTATCATTTTTGAAATATAAAATTGTTTCATCTATTATACAACACAATCAAATTAAATAAATACAACTACCATACACAAAATTTATTGAAACTATGATTTTGATACGACTATTCAAAAAACCACCACATTTTATTATCCAAAGAATATACTTATCAATTTAGAAAAATTTATGCAAAACAAATACCAGCTACATGTACCCACTATATCTGAAAAATGAAAAATAACAGCTATTTATTCTTTCTTTTTTTTCAGTGCCAGATCAGCACCCAAAATTCCCACATAATTAGCCCCCGGCAAAAATCATCATTTCACACTCTCACACTAACTTCACCTTCTCTCCCAAACACCAGAAACTGCATGCACCATAAATAAACCAGAAACCCAGCCCCCAGCACAAATCATCCATCCTCATTTTCCGATTTCGTACATCATTCCAGTTCTTTCACGGACGAATTCAAGCAAATTTCAACTTCGGTGAGCAACTTGGTCGCAGAAATATCCAGAAAAAATAAACAAAGGTAACAATCTTACAATTTTTCTCAACATATTTCACAAAATCATACGGTTCATTGTTTTTATAACTAACATACTGGAATGAAGCATATACAATAATATGCATCAACTTAAACAAAACCCATATTATACTATTTCCGTAAATTTACTTTGTTATTTACTCTCAATACCACTCCATCACAGATCCACCCAAAAAAAGACTATTTACTAGCCAATCGTTCTAATATATAAACATACATTATGCTATTACACGAACTAGTGTGATTCTCGGTTAATAATTTGTACATTCAGTAAATAAGTTTGCGTTTTTTAAAGTTTAATAAACAGTGTTTACGAAACAGTTTACAAATTGCTTCATTTATAAATAGAATTGCATTTTTTTTCCAGATCTTACACTTAATACACCTCCTAATGTGCATTTCTATTTATAATTTATTTAGTTATATGAATCTTATAAAGATTTGTATTATAAAAATGTTTTGTATTTCCATAAATAGTAATTCACCTTGGTATGTTTCAGATATAGTGTGTACACTCTTACTGATTTTTATTTCTTTACAATCAAGTTGCATTCTAATAAAACTGTATTGACAGATGGTTTCAGTTAGAATAACTGTACAAATGTCAAACTCAACAAAGGCCAATGTCAAAATGATATTGAAAAAAACAAAGAGGACGCAACAAAGGAAAATGCTTGGAGAAATAGAAAACATATCACATACGAAGAAGGAGACATTTCATCTACAGATTGACACCACTACTGAAGAAGAAGTTGGAGAACCAATGCACAGTGCAAAGAAAAAAGTGCAAAAAAAAAAACCACTACAAAGGCAGAGGAAGAGGGAGACACAACCTAAAGAACAGAACAATTGTGAATCCAAGAGACAGAAGAAAAGATGCCAAACACTACAACCACCAACAGCAATCAAGAGAAAGAAAAAAGGAAATACCAAACCAGTTTCAGAATCAAACAAGCAACAAATTGAAGAAGGAATGGTGCAAAAAGAGGCAATACAACAAACAATTGAGTAGTGACAAAATTGACACATTGCAGGAGAAAAATGGTTCACCAATGGCAAAAGAAAAAGAGCAAGAAACAGATATAGAAGCTCCAAAAAGCAACAATGCTCTCAATAAGAATGATCTGCAAGTCAAAAAGCAAACATTCAGTCAAAAAGCAACAAAGCCAACAACAAAAAAAGGAAACACAGTCTTACCTGAAATTCCATCATTCAACCTGGGTTTAAAAGATGAGCTTTCTTCACAACCGGATGACCTTCCAGCAACAAATCACATAGACAGCAGCATGAATTGGACACAACTTCAAGTGTACAAGATGCTGAAACCAGATGATAGAAGAAGAATAACTCAATTCTGGTTAACAGACAGCAGGTAAGTAATACAAAACAAAACTCTTAACTGAAGTTTTTGTACACACTCCCACAACTTTATAAGCACTAACGAATTATTGTATAACTAAAATTTTTGCACTGTCTTGCAGTGATGAATACTGGACGGCTGAAACTACAGATTTCAACTATTACAAAATAATGGTGTTGAAAGAAGACCTGCAAAGTTTGATGGCAAATGGACCTACATCAACTCAGATTGTTGATTCTTTCTGCTAACTGAAAGGAGAAAAAGAGAACTTAACAAAACAAATGAACTTCTATGTCTCCACAACAATCTTTGTGAGTAAACAAAACAACTAATATTCTGCAAAAAATATTTACATATACATATAAAAATTTGAACAATTAATCTGTAATTATATTTCAATGAATTTTCATTTTCAACAGAACAACATCAATGAACAAAGCATTGAAACAACTGTGCGAAACAAGGAAATGCTCTACAACCAATTGATGGACCAATATGGAAAAGTATCAAAGATTTTCTTCCCATTGTTTCATTACAACCATTTCTCCTTGGTAGTTTTGGACACAAAAAATGCAGAAATGATTCATTACAATTCTCTTCGACAAAGCACAACAGATGAGGATCTAGACTTTGATTGCTACTAGGAAAATGCAGCGAGTGGTAAGCAAAAACGCACAACCAAAAACTCTATATTTATAGAAAACAAGCATCTTATTATTACATTATAAATTTTTGCAGGGCCTCTTTGTTCAATATTGGCTTGATAAAGCAAGGAAATCAACAAGCAATTTGAATGTTATGGATTCACATCAAGCCACAATGAAGAAAATCAATTCCATCAAAAGTGACTTTGAATTCCAAGTCAAAGAAGACAGAACCTGTGCACAACAGAAACCAACATCGTACGTTAAAAAAATTAAAAGCATTTTAGTTATGCATATGTATAGTTTGTGTTTACTGCAGTTTCAGAAACAATATGAATAATTTGATGAATAGTTTGTTTTTTAAACAACTACTCTATACAACACACTTCATTCTTCATTTCATTTTAATACTCGTAATCATTGACTTGATTTTCTTTGTAAATCAGATTAGATTGTGGCTTTTACATGATGAGCTTCATTGACCAACTCTCAACTAACCGGAAGGTTCAAGGACGTATCAAAGATTACCAAGTCATAAAAGCAAGGAAAGATATCCTCGTGGATTTGATGAACCACGATTTCAGTTGGACAAAGGAACAAGAAGCATATATCAAAATCTCACAACAAATGACAAGCATTGGACATTAGAATCAAAAATAAAAAATACGCATTATATGTCATTTTGATGCGGATGTACTTTTTAAGGTTCAAGCTTACTTTTGCTATGGTTTACAAATGTTATTGTCAAACATGTTTGACACAACTCTATATATATACTAAAATGGAATGTTAACTACATCAAGTTACTTTTGCTATGGTTTTTTTTTCATTTTCTATAACCTAAAATGGAATGTTAACTAGATCAATAATGAAAACCAACATACTTGCCTCCTACAAAAAGCTTTACATTCACTTACATACATATACTTACATACAACCTACAAAACAGATATTGAAACCACAAAGCCTTACATTCACTGTTTCGTAAAACTGGAAATACTAAAACATTAAATGCAACACACACATACTTACATACAACCTACAAAAAAGATTGAAACCACAAAGCCATAAACTTAGATATGTATTCACTGTTTATCAAACTCATCATACTGTTTCGTAAAACTGGAAATACTAAAACATTGAATTCATCCCTATTTATTACTCCAACATAATTCCAAATCAACAATTACATACTCCCAAACACCAATTGAAAATAAAAGAAACAATATCCAAAATGAAAATCTGTTACATATCACCAAAAACTCCCATCTCTCAAAACCAAAAAGCAAAAAATCAACCGTCTTGTATAACAACTTTACATGAAACCTTATTATGCCCCGAACATCCACACCTACTACAAGTGACAGTCTTCTTACTCCCACTGATTTCCCCAGCAGATTTGATCCTAGTTTTCTTTGGTCTTCCAGACGGAATCTTTGTAATTGGAGGCCTCACACCATTTATGATAGTATCAACATTCAGCTTTTCCAAATCTGAAGATGGATGCATGACAAATTGATATGTTTTTCGATAAAAGCTTGCTTTCCAGTAATCATCAATGTAATAAAAAACATCACGATTATCATGTTGCAGCACCTGCAAAGCATGTGAACATGGAAAACAATTATGCTGCCACTGCACACAAGAACATGTCCTATCATCAAGACAAACAACAAACCGATTCCGCTCCGTCCTAACTTCAAAAACATCTGCATCAGAACGACTAATCCTCCAGTGCATGCCCTCCTTCAACATCAACTTCATCTCATTTTCTTTCTTTGGACACAAAATCGTATGAATATTCTGACCAAATATTCTCTTCTCAGCCATACTACCCATAAGCCGAACTCTAAGGTCTTCAAGAAGATCCATAAGTGGCATGTAACGACTATTTGACACCATGGCGTTAAAAGATTCCGAAAGTGCATTGCTCATCAATCCCCATCTCTTACCAGGAAAATGGGCAATAGCGTAGTTCTCTTTTGGCAAATCACACAAAAAATTCTTCACATGCCCTCGCCCATTATCCTTGAATTCCGCCATACAATCATCAAAATCAGATGGAGTACATGCATACGCACAATTTGCCAACAGATTCATCATTTTCTTCTTTAGTCCTTCACCAGCAGCCTTTGGAAATAAAGTACTCACATTCTGTTTCAAATGAACAATACAAAATGAATGTGGACACTCAGGAAAGAATTCTTGAATGCTCTTCAAAATACCATCATGTCTATCCGACATAAAAGTGATCACCCTCCCTTGAGGCCTCAATATACCAGATAATATTCCCACGAACCATCTCCAATTTGCTATGGTTTCTGAATCAACAATAGCATAAGCAACCTCAAAAATCTCTGCACAACATAAGTGAAAATGCACTGTCAAATGTCAACTACTTCTGAAACTGTAATTGAACTATTTATTAAACTCTGTGTGAAATAGTAATGAATCTTTTTTCCTTTATTTGAAAATAAAATCAAAGACCAATCCACAACAAAAACAAACAGATACAGTCAAGTATCACCTATTTATGAGACTGATTGAACTATTTCTTAAACTATTCTTCAACCATTTCTGGATATGTTTCTTTTGCCCAGTAAGAAAACAGAAACAAATAATATAAAATATAAAAGTCTGAAATAATTAACTCACCATCGTTGCCATTTTTTGCACAGCAAGATAGAAGTGTTCCCTTGTATTTGCTCTTGATAAAAGTACCATCAATGAATAACATTGGGCGACAAAACATGAAACCTTTTATCCATGCATCATAAGCAATAAACAAACGACGAAATCTATTGCTCTCGGGTACAACTTCAAGCTCAAAAACAGATCCAGGATTGCTTGAACGGGCAGATTCAACATACCAAGGCAAAAACTTGTAAGCATCAACATCATCACCATTTAACTCAAAAACTGCCCTCTTTTTGCCAAAGTATGCAGTAGAATAATCAATATCTAATCCATAAAACTGTTTTAAGTTTGAAATGATCTCCTTCGGTTTAATAAGAGGATTTGACTGAACCTTATCCTTGATGAGAGAAGCAACAAACTGCCGCCCAACAACTTTGTTTCTCTTCTTTCGAATCATACCCTTGCATGTATGCACATTACGCAACTTCCGAATAACAAAAAAGTCATTAATATCACACTTGGATGCATACACACGCCAAAGACAACCATCAGATTCCTTCCTAGAACACTCCGCATTAATACGATTCTTATCATTCTTCAAATACTTCAAATCAAAACCACATTCAACAGAAAACTTCTTCAACTTATCTCGGAAATCAACGCAGCCACCCCTAAAAACTTGCCCCTCAGATTCTATGTAACTATCCCATTCACATGACATATAATTGTAGACACCATGAGAACCATACTTCCCTAAATGATCATTTTCACTAACCATAGAGTCTGATGTACGACAAGAAGAAGATATGCTTTCCGTAGGTAATTCAACCATAGCACCATCACATTTATCCATAACCAATATTTCTACAAAGGATTTCCCAACAACATCAAGAACCATCAACATATTCATAACATCGGCATCACAATCTAAGAGGCAAATAGGATCTTCATTCAAAGCATATCACAACTCAAAACAACCAACTCTCAAACCCTTAAACCTAGAACAAAGATCAATGCATATCTGACTGAACGTAGAAGTTGATGAAATAGAACTAACAACAGATAAACCACCATATGTAAACCGAGCTAGTTTACCATTCTCCATCACTACTGAACAAAAACAAAAAAAACAAAACAATTCAAATCAAAACACAATCTTTTATAAACATAACAATAAACAACAACAAAAATGTAAAATGTAAAAACAACTGTTTATTAATCTGTTGCAAGTCTAAATTCCAATCTTTGTAAAACAAATCAGTACCTATTAGTTATACTATGCATATAAAGTGGACAAAAATAACACTATTTATAAAACACAACATTCACAAAAACCAAAAGTAAACTAAAATATCCACTGTTTCGTAAAAAAAAAAAGAACACTATTTCTGAAAAATTTCAAAAACATCAAATGTGATGAACACCTATTAGTTAAAACAATATACATATAAAGTGGACAAAAATAACACTATTTATAAAACACAACAATCACAAAATACCAAAAGTAAACTAAAATATCCACTGTTTCGTAAAAAAAAAAACACTATTTCTGAAAATTTTTAAAAACATCAAATGTGATGAACACCTATTAGTTAAAACAATATACATATAAAGTGAACAAAAATAACACTATTTATAAAACACAACAATCACAAAAACAAAAAGTAAACTCAATATCCACTGTTTCATAAACAAAGAAGAACGCCATTTCTGAAAAAATGTTAACAGCATCAAATGCGATGAACACGAATTAATTCATAATAAATTTCTGACAACTGAAAACAAAATCAAGATGAACAACATACAATATAAACGAAACAAAACAATAAAAACTTACCTCAGATTATTCGAAATAAGAAACTCCTAACTGAAATTTTCACAAGCCGGAATCAATCTGCTAATCTGAAAATAAATCAACAAAAATATACAAGTCAAACAAAAAAGGTAAGCATATTACACGCAAAAAAAAAAAAAAAAAAAAAAAAAAAAAAAAACAAGAAGAAGAACAAAAACGAATTCAAAACTACAAAAACAATGTCGATTACCTCCAAACGAAAATCTAACCAAATATGAAAGACGATCACTCCAGTGAGAATATTCAAGCACAACGAACAACACCGATGACAAGGATTCGGTAGAATATCAAAACATGCAACCACGGCGAATCTGTTCTGAAACAAAAGTTTATTTCAGAAAAATCCCCCTAACAGGGACGAAGAACAACGGCGATCATGATTTCAAAATGCGATCTCAACATTGGTCGGCAAGCATCACTCGAACCACTCAACCAGATTCGGAAAAAAAATGAAGAACTCTCTGCAACTGGTCTGCAAAAATTAAAATTCAGTATATCTATAGGTTCGGCTAACTATAGTCGTTAAGTTAGGTTAACCAAATCCGTTAGGGGTAAAGTTGACAAATCACCATGTTATTTTGTTTGGGCTATTTTATTTGGGCTGATATAAAAGTGGGCTTTGTACTAACCATTAAATAAACTTCCAATGTGGTTTTTGGTTAAAAACTAAAGTTTTCAAGCCCTTTTGGTTAGTTTTCCTAAAAAACAAAGCCGAAGCTGCTTTTTTATTGATTCAAATTATTTAAAATTCATCAACAGAAAAAGAAAAATAAAAGCAACTCGCAACTCCATTCGACATTTCATTTCAACGACACCACGAGAGTGTCTTGTTCCAGACAACCTACTAAGATTATAATCCAGACAACCTACTCCTCCGCCGGGTTCACCCTCCGGCAATTGACCCTCACTTCGCCCTGGCCTCCCGTCAGCGGGCTCAGGGCCGACATCTTCTGCATGGCCGCCGCAAAATCCGCCTCGAACGCCGACAGGTTCCTGCTGTAGCTCAGGACCTGCTCCTCCACCGCATTGCCACTCCCGCCGTCGAACAATGCCTGGTCCGACCGGAACAGGCCCTTCCGCTCCACCAGGTTGCCGTAGTAGGCGTTGTCGAACATGTCGGGGCTCCGAGGGTCAAGGGGCGCCACTCTGAGGTCGCCCCCGACAGGTGGACAGGCGGTTTGCAGCCTGGCCGCGTACTCCCGGTCCATGTTGGCGCCGTTGTAGATGCGACCGCGGAAGAAACGGCAGCTCGACCTCCCGATGGTGTGGGCGCCAGACAGGGCCACCATCTCTGCCTCCGTGAAGCCCTTGGCGGCGAACATCTCCCTGAGACCGGCGAGAGGGGAATCCGGGCCAGGCAGCTCGACGGTGGCGCTGGCATTGGGCGCCAGGGAATCCCTCCGGCCAAGCAGGAGGTCCCAACTTGGCCCGCCCACCGCAACGACCCCTTCTCTGGCTGCCACGGCCAGAGTGTCGGCGCAGGACACGACGCCCGGGCAGACATGCTCGAGCTCCGACTTTGCGGCGTCAACGACCTGGAAGCCGCGGAGGGAATTCTTGTTCGGAGGGGTGCCCTTCTCTCCTTCCACGGCAGGGGTGTCGTCCAGGAGGACGGAGCCGTCGCAGCCCTGCACGAAGCAGTCGTGGAAGTGCATTCGGAGGAGGGAGGCCCCGAGTCGAGGCTCCCCGGCGACGGCCCTTTGGACCACTGCACGGATGACGGAGGTGGCCCGGGGGCAAGTGGCGTGGTAGAAGGTTGAGGACAGGGGGGGAGACGGGGCTGCAGTGGCGGAAGCTGCGGTGGATGGGTGGGGGGAGTAGGAGTAGGGATAGGAGGAGGAGAGAAAAGGTGGTGGCGAAGAAGAGGACTCTGTTTTCCATCTCCGAGTTGAAAAGAAAACAGAGCAAGTTAGTTGAAAAGAAAACAGAGCAAGTTTGAGAGGATATGGGTTACAAGGAGGATAGAGAGAGGGCATATTTATGGTGTTTCTTGTAGCTGTGAATCGGTGCATGGGCGATGAATGTGTATGTGTGAAGGCTGATATAATTGGAGTGTGAACGCTAGCTAGCTGATCATGCATGGCTGAAAAAATAAAACTCTAATTAATCATGCATGCACAAATATGCATATGAACATCCCAAAGTCTTCCCGATAGATTATTATGGCTTTCTTCCAGTCGTGAATGTTTCCCTTTAAACTCGATCAGCTCTCGATTTGGGAGGGAATAAGACTATCTGGCAAAGGCTACAAACTTGATCACCTGGTTGTAACTGGTTTGGTATTTGGATGGAGCGAGTTGGGCCTATTATTTCCACTACATATATATATTATATATATCGGGCTGTGTGCTTCAGCTGAACCAGATCAAAACAAATCAAATCAAATCAAATCTCAACAAGTTGGGCTCTATCACTATATATGTTTTTGGTCTGTTTAATTACTAGTCCAATCCAATGTGAAGAAGCTCTCTATTTTTTTGCTTCATTCGGGTTTGGGTTTCCTGCTTAATTAATTAGGTTAATCAAAGATCGCAAACCACCGCGTCCAAGACACTACTGGACTGGTAGTTCGTAACACATCCCAAGCCCACGTATGAGTCCAGGTTGGAGAAGTGATGTCCAAGCCCATGTACACATATAGGCTTATCTTTAATGGGTTTAGTTCCAAGTTCCGTCCAAAGTGGACTAAATGTGGTAGCTACGGTTTTCCTGTTACGTATTACAAGATTCAAGATATTAAAAATATGATGGGTCAACATATAACTTACAAGAACTAGCGTTAGATTGTTATGTGTTTCAGAGGCATTATAATTATTAAGCTAACGCTAACTGAGTATTATGAGTTGATACCGCTTATGTTTTCTTTAACAACTTCAAATGATCGATGCATGTGTTTTCGGTACTGTCTCCTTACGGCCAGCGTCACCGAGGGCAAGGAAGTTTCTTAACTTTCGCTGTCCTTGTTTTCGACTCGATTTGGTTCAGTTCGGTTCGATTTGATTTTCTTTTGGTTTTTTCCGTTTGAATTTTTTCGGTTCGGTTTGAAGTTGATGAACACAAGTTCCCGACACTTACAGACCCAATTAAAAAAAATTAAAACCAGAGGATGTCCACGTAAAGATGACACTTCTTCTTGTTGTTTGCCATCGGCCTTTGAGATTTCAAAAGCTCTTTTAGGTCATGATAGCCAGCCAAAACCCTTTAAAAAGAAACCAAGGGGAAGACCACGCAAATTGAAGGTATGCACTTATCTTTATAGTTGTGATGTTTGATATACTAATTGTAACTTCACCGAGTAACCCTTGATTACTATACAGACTTATAGCTCAATTTTACGTAATCTGGCCGCCCCTATGCATCAATAGACGGGACAATTCCCTGAGGCAATAAAGCAATACATTACTATTGTGATTGATGTCCTTGGAGATGGTAATTGTGCATATAGAGTCATAGCTGAAGCAATGGGATTTGGTCAAGATCCATGGCCAAGGGTACGTAAGGACCTATAGGCGGAAGCCCATTCCTATATGAGCAAGCTTTTGGTTAGAAAGAGAGACGTGCTGAGATTGACCAAGCACTTGACTATTTTGAAGATTCATATGCACTGGAACTCTACTGGATGAACATGCCAGATATGGGCCATGTTATAGCTTCATGTTATCGTGTAGTAGTGGTTTTTTATCCCGTTTGCAATGCCTCTCATTCCTACCTTTATATGTATTTGGAAATGATGACCCCACTAGTCTTCCTGAGATTGCAATTGGTTTAGTCAATGACAATCACTTTATACATGTACTAAGAGTTGACTTACTTTATACAGGTACTAAGAGTTAACTTACTTTATTCACCAAAACCCGCCGGAAACCCTAGAATGGGTGGGTTTCAATTGATCACCATCGGTGCTCCGCCGACCATACAGTTGTTTGGGCTTCGTTCTAAGCTTCCAAATGAGTCTAATGGTAGTGGTAATTGGGGAAAACCTTTCACAATTAATGGATTCCGAGTGAGAAGACCGCGGCACCCATGGTGGGGGTTTCCCAAATTCAAAACTAATTCCTCCCAAGTTTGATGTAAAATTGATAGAAGGGATGATGAGGGATGATTTCCAGGTGGTGGGGAGCTTCGATTCACTGGAAAAAAAGGGTTAAAACCCATCGGAATTTCACAAAATCCCGACCAGGTCAGGTTACCCAGTTCGCGGGTCAAGATTCCCTGCATCTCTTTCCCTCCTTGCTCCTCCTTTCTTCCCTTCCCCCTTCGTCCCTCTCCCCCCTGATTTCTCCCCCTTTCCTCCTTTCTAATCTATCCTTTTTAATCTCAACCATTCATCAAACTTTTCTTACACAACCACAGCCACACACGTGCACATCAACATAACTCTAGATTTCTGGAGTTTTCCAAATTGAAATAAAATTACGAAAATATCCCTTACTTTAAACGTTAATATCTTTTTCGTTATAACTTCCTTTCACGAACGGTTTGCGCCCACGCGTCCGTGAGTTCGAGCTCCATTCAAAAATATAAATTTTTGACCTCGAAAGGTTTACGTATTTTAAATAATTCATTCCCAAACTTCAATCTTCGTAACTAGTTTGATATTAAAACTAAATTTTTATGAACTAATATAAATTCTCAATTCTTTTCATATATTCATAATTATGAATATCTGATTCATATATTTAAATTTTCCGGGGTATTACAAAAACGTCTAAAATTCTTCTATTTGTTTTTTGTTGGGTTTAATAGTAGTAGCAGCAGCATCTTGTAAATCAAAGTCTTCAAGTTTTGAAGTAGTAGTAGTAGTAACAGCAGTAGCAGTGCGTGATTTAATGTCTGTAAACTGCAAATGGATTAGTAAGTTGGAATACTCACTGAATGAAGAGCTAATTGTAACTTCACTGAGTAACCCTTGATTACTATACAGACTTATAGCTCAATTTTACGCAATCTGGCCGCCCCTATGCATCAATATACGGGACAGTTTCCTGAGGCAATAAAGCAATACATTACTATTGTGATTGATGTCTTTGGAGATGGTAATTGTGGATATAGAGTCATAGCTAAAGCAATGATATTTGGTCAAGATTCATGGCCAAGGGTACGTAAGGACCTATAGGCGGAAGTACGTGGTTGCCCATTCCTCTATGAGCAAGCTTTTGGTTAGAAAGAGAGGCGTGCTGAGATTGACCAAGCACTTGACTATTTTGAAGATTCATATGCACTGGAACTCTACTGGATGAACATGCCAGATATGGGCCATGTTATAGCTTCATGTTATCGTGTAGTGGTGGTTTTTTATCCTGTTTGCAATGCCTCTCATACCTACCTTTATATGTATTAGGAAATGATGACCCCACTAGTCTTCTTGAGATTGCAATTGGTTTAGTCAATGACAATCACTTTATACAGGTACTAAGAGTTGACTTACTTTATTTACAACATTGAACGTTGTTTTTGTAAGCTAATTGACTCCTTTCGTGTTGTATAGCTACGTTTGGCACCAGGACATCCCATGCCACCGTTTGCACAAAATTGGCATACTCTTGTAGTAAATAATCCTCGACATGTGGAACAATTTAAGCTATTACTAGGTCTAAATAATGTAGCCACCACCGAAACGATATGTCTTGATTGTGACTAATTTATGTTTTACAAACTGAACTGAAATATATTGATTGCTAGGCAAGTGTTGTAAAAACAAGGTTTATTTTTTAATGGTATCTAGCGGGTGTGCAAAGCAACCTTGAAAAATATTTGAGCTAATTCCTCAAGCTATTCCTTACTTTATACAAGCTTACTTGGCCACCAAGCTTAGAACCCCTCACATAAATCACGATCATATTTAAGTTGGTGACGATGAACATGTATCATAAATTAACAGCACTCATACAAACAATTAAATTTAATCAACTCAAAAGGTATGTATAGAAAGACGGGATTAGTGTATTCGTCCGACTCTGATGACAATGGTGAAATTCGCAGTGCAAATCTATTCGGACGTGAGAGGTCGATTCATCATGTTCTTGGAAACGGAAAAGGTATGTATGTTAATTTGAATTGGCATGCATGCTAAAACCCTAATTGGTGATCTGCTAATTACCCTTAGTCATATGGCGATGAATTGAACATGAAAGATCATAGATTAGTAATTAATCGCATTAATCTAGCAGTTGCAGATGTGTTGTTGTGGAGGAATATAAGGTGTATATTGAGAAATGTGGGTGTGGGGGTATTATGGGAAAATATGTGAAATGTATTAAGATAATTTTTAAGTGAAAAAACAAATGTGAAGTGTATTAAATATGTGGGGTTTATTCAACAATTTGTCGGATGTTAATATAATAAGTTGTTTTTTTTTTTTTTTTTTTTTTTTTTTTTTTCTGTGGTTCTTCAGGAACCACCTTTCCCTTATTGCCCCCTAACACTTCCTCCTCTGGGGATCATCTAATTTCTTTTGGTCGGATATCTTCTTCCACCCATCTTCCTTCAGTACTCTCAATCTCAGTATCAAAGACTCAAGGTCTCTCGAAATGATAAGAACGATTTCTTCACTCCATGTTGTTTAAGAAATTATCCCGGATTCGAATTAATAATCATCAAAATGTGAAATTTATGTGCATATATATCGTTGTGATGTTGATGAGGATATGAACGCAATTAGTACAATAATTAACAAATTTTGTATCCGGAAAAGAGGGTCATTGCTATCATCAACAACCAAAACAAATCGACATTATGCGATATGATTTATTATTGACTTGGGAGGCATATACAAACTTCATTTTGATATTTTTTTTTCTTTAGTACCACAACAAATACAAACTTGCATAGATAAAATTATCGCGCATGCATGTCCATAGAAAATCACTAATTTTTGGTACAAGCACAACTCCAAAACAAAACATTTTATTAGCTAAAACAATGACAATTAAAAATAGAGCTCCAATTATTTCTTCAACAAATATTGCATCCATGGTAAGATAATTAACAATGGAGCCTGATAATTAACAATGCATCTTCGTGCTCATAATTACATAGTTACTCTGCATCAACTGCAATTTTCATTCCCTTTTCACAATAAAACCCACCAACTGGTATGAAATAGTTTATGCCCTTCTTTAACACCACATGATCGTTTCCTGAACGGTATCTATCCATTCCCCCAGCATATACGTCACAATGCATGTAGCTGTCTTCGTTCGATATAGCAACTACGTAAAGGTTGGGATCGGTATATTTGAAAACTGCTCCAAAAACAAGAGACAAACAAAATAAATTGAGTAAAACCAACTAAATTAATCAATAAACTATAGAAGAATAAAATTGAGGATGCGATGAACACAAATTGAAAAC